>CM029561.1:19528683-19733404 GCA_017309665.1 Coelopa frigida | reverse complement strand
TAATAAAAAAAATAAAAAAAATCAAGTCAAAAACATAAACAAATGCATCATGACATTCGGTGTCATGGAAATGTCGGAGGAGTCCCTAAATAAATGGATGAATGCATGAAATGAGTGAATGAACGAATGTCTGACCAAGTCAATGACGAGGGATATAATCCGGGAGAAAGACAAAGGTAAGCAGAAGCGTAGGAAGGGTGAAAGTGTAATAATTGGGCTCATAAAAATACCCAACAAGCGTCCTATCCTAGGCTATCCTGTCCTACTCTGTACTCTCTTGGCCTGTGCTGTCCTGTCCTCTCATGTCCAGCCCCAACGGAGTCTAGGGCGAACAGAGTCCAGGGATCATAAAACGAGGATACGGGCTCTGGATCGTAAAAGGCGTAGGACGGATATGGAATATAATTGGAGATAGACGAAGAGAGAGAGAGCGAATAAACCGAAGGTCAAACGAGGGCTGGTCGAGTGAGAGAGTGAGAGAAGGAAGGATGGCTGCATAATTGAAGGCGAAAGAGAAAATCATTGTTTATTAGCCATAAACATTAACAATTAGGTTCGAAGCCATAAAATGGAGATGAGTGTGAACATGTGTGTGTATGAGTGCCTGAGTAGAAATCGGCATTCATCCATGTTTGTGCTTGATGGTGGTCAATTGGACGTCTCATAGTCAGACGGAGCAGAGGAACCAAATGGATTTGGTCAGGTGAGAAAACTCAATTAGGTCGAGGTGGTAGCTAAATAAAGGTCAGAAAGAGCTTTTAGTATCCAACTCAGGAGGGTCAGAGGGAGGATGAGAATGTGAGAAGGAGATGAAGGGAAGGAGGAAGAATGCGGAGGAAGGAGAAAAAAGAACGAAGAAGGGAAAAGAAAGAGGAGGAGAGTCGCAAGCTATTAAACTGACTGTCGGAAAGTTGCTCGTATGATTTTATCATGAGGCGGAAACAATAGGAGAAACCAAGGGCCTCCCGGAGACACATGAATAAAAAATCTACCCATCCATCCATCCACCATCCATTCATTCACCCTTCCATTCATCTTCCCTTCCACTCATCCTCATTGTGGGCCCTTGTTTACGACGAAGGTTCGCACTTCAGGTCGTTGACTGTCGACTTTCGTGGAACTAAAGGCGGAAATCATCTCACGATGGGTCCTCCATTAGAAAAAATATGCCTTCTCAACCCCGCATCCTTTATTAGCTTCAAAACTCCGCACACTCTCAGACAGAGACGGCAATAAAAATCCCAACTCAAGACTTAATCCTTGCAACAAAAACAACAATAACAACTTCACATTATTATTTATGTTTATTGCCTCGAAAAGTTTCACCCGCCGACCAGTAAAAAGTTAGATAGAGAAAGAGAAAAAAACAACCTTTGATACAACGATGGTCAACAAGAAGAACAATAAAAACAAGAACCTGAAAAACAATAACAATAACAGTAATAACAACACCAACTTAAGGTACATCATAAATTTCACAGCAACTCAACTCAATTTGGATGGCAAATCAGAGGCCATGAAAACGATCCATCGTCAACTCTGGTCAAGGGCTGTCGAGGGGTCCCCATGAATTGCCAGCAGCCCACGGCCGCACTTCGAAGCCGCTAAGCAAGTTCTGAGCTCCGCGCTAATGGCACAATTTTTCATCGCGCATCGAGTCCTGCCTCCAGACCCCATCCCAAGCTTCTCAAAGTCCTTTTAAGCTAATGTCGGGCTACAGCTTGGCTTACGCCGGAAGTTGGGCGTTGCAAACGGTATGAGTTTGAACCAAAATAAAAGTTTGAACCAAAATCAAGAGTTTGAACTAAAAACAACTGTTTTAACCAAAATCCTTCCTTGTACAAAAATAAGAACAACTACTACGTGTGGTCGCGACTTGAGAAATTTAAAACGAAACAAAGGACGCGACAACAAAAACTGAAACGAAATCAATAGAAACCCGCGACGGGGGGAATACGAGGAAGAAGCGAAGGGGAGAATGAGAGAGAAGAAGAAGAAAAAACGATGTAAGCTATTAATGCTTAATGCTCTCATCCAAGGACATTAATCATGTCGCACGAAATTTATTGGAAGACATTTCGGCATGGAAGGATGAACGGATTTCGCAATTGGACGAATATCGATTGAGAAATCCAGTCATATCTTCCGAAAGTCAAAGCGAACGAGTGAAATGGAAAGATGCGAGCGATAGAGAAAGACAATCTCAGCGAAAAGGATGAGGAGCTAGACAGACACAAGTATAACTTTTGAGGCTTGAAGCAAGACAATTTGATGAGATGAGTGTAATACGGGTATACAGAAGTGAAATAGTAAATCGAAATTGTAATTAATATTTTGTAATATTTCTATTTTATATTTTCTTTTCTCCTTCTCGCTCTCACCCCAGTCGTTCGGATTCGGCATTAAAATGTAGGTCTCTTTCATTAGTGTAAAACATTACAAACGCACAACAAGGCTGTAAATACCAATAATTTGTATTTATTTTCTTTTGTTGCTAATTGTGTGTGATGGTTGAATTCCTCATCTTCTTTTCAAAATCTTCCTTGTACTGATATTTCACCAAAATTATTTTATATTCAACATCCCGCTAAGTTACCACTATATTCTCCTTCCAAACAGTTCCCTTCTAAACATTTCCTTTCTTTCTGAACTATCCGAATTAGTACTAAATTTAGTACACAACTTTGTCAGCTCCAAACATCCTGTGCCGGCACATTTTCTTTCCTGATTCAGTCGTCTAGTCTTCACACCTATTTTCATAAATTAAATGTTATAATTTAAAAGTGTTTTCAATCCGAAATTTGATTTCCATCCATTTACGAAATTGGATTAAAATTAAATCTGAACACGAACATAAAAAGTGTAAATAAAATAACAGCTTTCTAAAAATGACATCTCTAACTTCTAATTAGAACTGGGAACCATCAGACGAACGCAATTCCCATCGCATCGAGATCCACGTGACTTCCAGTGGACAAGTAGCCACCACTCCACGAGCCCACGAGCTCAGTTTCGAAGTTTATTTTCCCGTGCTCGGAAGCGGCTCATTCCCGAAGATCACCGAGGAATCTCGATGAATTGTTTTTTTGTACCATCCAGAAATTTCACATTCACAAAGCTAGGTTAAGATTTGAAGCTATGGACACGATAAAAGAAGAAATCACGACAGAACAACTACACGATAAAGTGACACGATAGAGAAAAGTTAAAGTTAGAAAAGTGCAAACAAAAAAAAAAAAAATAGAAATAATAAAAAAAAATAAAAAAATAAATAAAAAAATAAAATAAAATAAAAAAAAATATATATATTTATATAAGCTTCAGGCAAAGCAACAAAAAGAGTTAAGATTGTGACGATGTAGATAGTGATTTGATGATATGATAAATTAGTTTTAGGTTAAATAACATATAGACACATTAAGTTTGATTTCTAGTTCCATCGAGTTGCAGCAGGCCTGATGCAGTCTTGAGTTGGTGAGTGAGTTTCACATTTATATTATCCTATATATATATTATTATACCTAAAATTATATCCTAATGCTTAACTAAAATTTTCTTTAAATTCAATTTTTGTTCTTGTTCCACAATCTCTTTTTCTTTCTTCGTTTAAAACTTAAATGAAAACAATGTAAAACCAAACTTAATATCCTTTTCTTGCATTATTAAAGTAATTATTTAAATTCTAAACATAAGCTATTTTCTCATTTCGATGCACTTCTATGTTCACAGAATATTTCTCTACTGATTCTCTTCCATAATGACGTTTGTGTAAACGGTTCGTGACTTCACTTAACGGGTGGCCAATGGAATTACAAGGGGTTTCCATCAATGAAGCGGTTGGCGATCAATCGGTTTGTTGGAAACATGGTTGGACATAGGGTCAAGTGGAACAGAACACCGAGTTCCAGTCGTTCCTAAAAGCAGTTGTCATTCCTCAGTCCACGATGATGGTCGTCTGCCGTCATCGAAGATAGTCCTCTCTCCTTTCATTTTATAGTTTCTCCTTTCCTAGCTTGCACGTTTTTTTCTTTTAGTTGTAATGATCCTCAGATTTGTTAGTGCAGCAAGATCCCCCCCATCCGACGAGCCCTAGCCTTTGCGTGCACCCGCTCCACTATACAAATCGAAACACCATCCATGTAGTCAACGTTTACAATTACAAAGTGGCGCCCAACGTGGGGCCGGCGAGAGTTTTTTAGCAACGATTGGGAACGATAAAAAAAGACTTCATGCAAGAGGTTTGCAAGATGTCAAAATTGTTTGTGTCTTACAGATGTGAATGCATTATGAACATGTACACTCTGAACATTAAGAAGCAAATCGTTTGCTATGTTTTACTTCCATCAATCTCACCTGTCACCATATCATCTATATATTTTTCATAGCAACAAAAACAAGTTCTGATAATTTTCTGGAATTCGAAATTGATACTGTTTACATATCTACTATTGACCGATTATTAGAAGAAATTTATGAATGTTGTATTTCTTCCCTCTCCTTCCTTAATTTTTATACCCTACACCCTGTGGGTAAGGGTATATTCATTTTGTCCTTCCGTTTGTAACGCATTAAAGGAGAGGTCGTAGGTATGGAAAAGTATATATATTCTTGATCAGCGTCACCTCCTGAATCGATTTAGCTATGTCCGTCTGTCTGTCTGTGTGTCTGTGTGTCTGTCTGTGGAAATAGATTTTGTGAAGAAACGGTAAGAGATACTGACTTGAAATTTTGGATTTAGTATTTCTATATAAGCTACTTGTATGTAAAAATGGGCGTAATCGGTCAACGGACACGCCCACCTCCCATATAAAGCAAAAGGTTTATATGGGATATCTGGTGAACTATGGTATACATCGAGATGAAATTTTGTGTGTGATCATGTTCCACTGATACGAGTTTAAAAGACAAAAATGGAAAACATCGCCCATCGGACACGCCCACCTCCCATATAAAGCAAAAGGTTTATATGGGATATCTGGTGAACTATGGTATATATCGAGATGAAATTTCGTGTGTAATCATGTTCCACTGATACGAGTTTAAAAGGCAGAAATGGGAAACATCGCCCATCGGACACGCCCACCTCCCATATAAAGCAAAAGGTGTATATGGGGTATCTGGTGAGCTATAGTATATATCGAGATAAAATTTTGCGTCTGATCATGTGCCACCGATACGAGTTTACATGCTAAAAATTGACAAGCTACAGCTCAGCTCAAAAGCAACAGCTCAATGTTGGATATGGTAAACCATATAGACAGTTATTGGATTAAATATTGCTACCAAGAGTTCCCAAGAATCAAATGGAAAATATATCTTATAGGACACGAGCACCTTCCATACAAAATCGTAGATCTACAAGAAATCCAACTACTTTATGGATGTTATTGGCTGATGAAAGGTGGGAGTGAATGCAAGAAGAAAGAGACCACATCCAACTGAACCTCAATGGACGCCCATAAAAAATTGCAGGTGACGATTGAGAGAATACAATTTCCAATTGTACCTGCTGAAGGGATCACAATCCACAAAAGTCAGGGAGCTACATATTTCCAAATGCCTGTTCATCTTCCAAGTGGAATCAGTCGCGCGGCAATATATGTTGCTTATAGTAGCGCAGCAAGTACAAGACTTTATATTGTTGAAAATTTCAATCCTCCCAAGTCTGTTGTTGAATCAGATTTTGTCCGCATTGAAAGTGTAATGATGAATTTTCACTAATTATTGATAGAAATGCACTGTTTTTCCTTTAATAAACGTTATATGCAGGGTGTAGGGTATGTAAACTTCGGCCTGGCCGAAGTTAACAGATTTTGCCTGGGTAGACCAGGCAAACCGGGGGAGCGAAGCGACCCCGGTGCGCTAGTTATAATTCATACATATTTAAATTTAGCTACAGCAAATCTGGAATACAATTCTTTGTGTCATTAGCGAAGAAACTGTCCGATTGGTTATGCTAGATTTGAATTAGTGACGATGTGAAAATTTCTTTCCCTTTAACAAATGACAATGTTTTTATTGAACTATACCCATCGGTTTGCCGAAAATGTTAAGTGAAGTATCCACTTTATCGATTTAAATTGATATTGAATATATAATTTTTTTTTTAATTATAATGGCTGTCCGACATTCTGGAGAAAATCTTCCTCCACTCGATGTGAGTGATTTAGCAATTTGTCTTATTTGTAATTTGCCTTTAGGGGATACTATTCCTTTAGTGTCCACAAAGTGCAAACATTGCTTTCATGAAAACTGCTTGCTAGATTGGTTGCAAAACTCTTCCACCTGTGTAGCATATAACCAAGCTCAGTGACGCAGCGGATGCACGCTTCGGGTTCCGGCTCCGGCTCGTCGGCTATTGGGTGGGGGTAAAGTTCCGGCCGCCATCACTGAATTCGGCCACACGACATAACTATTAAAAAAACGTGCAACAACAAAGAGATTGAGAGAGATGGTTCAGAGAGAACGAAAGAGAGCAAGACGGAAGGTCAAAGTAGAAGAGGTCAGAAGTCAAAGAGAGTTAACGAAAGATGGACGGATGGAAAGAGGAACAGGAAACCGACTTCTCATTTGAATATGGCGACTGATGTTACTGCCACCACAACATACCCTCCCGACCTTGATCACTCAAAATCCAAAAAAAAATCAACGCTCGAAGTGATCCCTTTGACACCATGAACCCTACCTACAACATCATCCAGAAATCAGATTTTAAAAATTTAAACAGACATAATAACTTTACAAATAATCCATATATAATTCAAAAATAAAAAAAATTCACAAAAATACTTAAATCTATTCGCAATGCTAATTTTTGCAACTATATTGGGGATTGGAAATTATATTATGATTTTAAGAATCACTACACAGCAGACAAAGACTTTCGCGGTCAGCTGCGCGCGGCTTAATGTTTACGTTTTGCAACAGAGTTGCCATAAGACCCTACTAAAATTTAAAACAAAGTTAACTTGTAATTCAATGCATAAATAATTTATCAAAATTGATTACGTTTTTAATCTATAAAATGAAATAGAATATAATACAGACTTCACTCTACATAGAGTTGCCACCTCAAACCGAGCGGAAGAAAATTTTAAATTTATTCTTTTATTTTTATATAATGCAATTTAAGATTGGAAAATGTTCCTCATTTGCTTTCCCTTTTTTCTCAAATTGAAAACAAATTTTTATAGAAAATAATACAAAAGGTGGTAACTCTAAGTTTCCAAACAAACTGTGCTCAAATTTTTTTTTTTGTTATTGATCACTTACATATATGATTACATGTCGCTCTCCCACGATGAAAGATCTTTCATGC
The DNA here is from genome assembly GCA_017309665.1 of Coelopa frigida. Lineage (NCBI taxonomy): Eukaryota > Metazoa > Arthropoda > Insecta > Diptera > Coelopidae > Coelopa > Coelopa frigida. Next base: position 19,726,086 of record CM029561.1, on the reverse strand, counting down.
TGGAAGGGCCTGTTGTTGTTGTTGTTGTCGTCGCCTGTTTGCTGAGAGGGAGAGTAGAGAGAAAACTATACCACAGTCACGCGTGAGAACTTAACGAATATGGCCTCCAGATTTTAAGCAAGAGGAAATTTATCTCATGCGAGAAATCTGGTTAAAATCGCTATATTTAATTGATTTGTTTTAAATACAAAATTTTTATCAGGATATTTAGATAGAAACTATTCGCGTTTATGCATTGGATTGCGGTTCGTGATTTTAAGTGTCCCACAAGGGAATCTTTTCAGGTTTCAATAAATTTAAAAATAGTAGCAAAATTTTCGTTGCATACCTTAAGGGCTTAATAAAACTATGTACTAACAATAGAAGGATTTATGTATATACATAACCTAACATTTTACAATATCACTAATTACTTAAAATAACACTAATTTTAACATTGATTACACATATTGTTCTACACTAGTTGCGGATTTTTTTTTCTACTGTTTAGCCAGGAGTAATCCAATATTCATATGTTGTGGAATATATACCACTTGGTACTAAAAAAACAAATCGGTGCTTTTGTCGCGAATAGAAGAATTCTGGATTTAAAATATTATCGGAAATTTTTTTTCTTTTTGTATATTTCAATTACGCGCAGTTAAATTAGACTGTTTTCTTCTCGTGAAGCCTTTTCCGCAATTTTTCACTCGATTTTCCGACGATTTTTAATTCTCCTCTTCTTTATAGCCGTCGGACTATATACAGGCGTCGTTGAGAGAGAATCGGCGATCACTGAGGTCTTTGACTATATGAAGCCAGACAGCGATCGGTAGAGAGACTTCTCCGAGTTGATGTTGCTGCACAGCTGTTGTGTCTTCGCATAAATTGCACAACAACAAGTGCGAGACAAGATTTGGTGCCAACTCTGCATAAAATATCAGTTTCGTTTACTGATTTTCGACAAATTATGTATTAAAAATGGTATTTACCCGTATTGGAAAATGGCACCACTTTGGGGAAAGGTGTATATTAAAATAACTTTGCCGAATTTTCTGCAAAATTATTAATTTAAATTAATGAATTTGCTTTTAATTATTTTTTTTTTTGTGACTACTCACGATTTAAAGTTGGCGAAGATTTTTGAGCCAAAATTGTTGGCTTAATTTCAACTTTTGAAATTCACTTCACTGTTGAAACTTTTCTTATTTTCTTATACACAACTTTATTTTATTAAGACTAATTGACTTAATGGCGGTTAGATCGACAATGAACGGCGGGAAAAATATCGCTGCCCGCATTCCTATCAAACTTGGTAACACGCATACAGACAAAGTACAGGCAAACAAATTGTTCACACTAGATGGCGCGAGATATTTATGTTCGAATTTTCAAAAGGAGTAGTTTTTGTAGTTAGGAGTAGAATTGTTTACGCATATTCTTTTTTATTTTTCCCTCGACTCCTTGGCTACAAGCGCTACTTCAAATTCCCCCTGCCAAAATGAGATTTTAGGGGAGATAGCGACACTTAAAGCTCATCCCGCTTGTAGACGGAAATATGTTTAAGTACAGATTTATTGCCTTATATCCTTAGCATGAAATGTCCCAATAAAACGCCCTTGCAAATCCTCAAGTTCATAATAAAGGTTACCGCATTTGGCTCTGATACGAGCTTTTAGAAAATTAGGTGCTAGTTTCGCGTTATAGTTTTTTTCAAAGTTACTTTGCTTGAAGTTCCTTCGAAAAACTTCCTGGCCGATACTGTAGTTAACAGTTCTGGACCTTAAGTTATAATTTCGCTCATTTCGAGCATATTGCTTTTGCATACATTCACCTGCTCGATTGCGAATGATCTCCCAGGAATCCTCTCTATTAAATTTTACTGTTCTGTCGTCCAGCATTTGTAGCTTGCGGAGGAGACTATAAGTGGATCCGTTGGTGATCATATTTTGACCGAAAACCATGAAATATGGTGTTGTACCAATCGCACTGTGAACCCCTGAGCGTAAAGCGCAACTAATATGGCTAAGATGTACATCCCAATCTCTTTGATCAGGGTTTATATACGCCTTAATGGCTGAAATAACCGATCGGTTGACTCGCTCCGATGCGTTCGCTTGAGGAGAGTGCACAGCGGTATACAAATGTTGAGCTTCATATTTTTGAAGTAACTCATTAAATAAATTAGATTTGAACTGGGTCCCATTGTCTGAAACCACAGTTTCCGGTGTACCAAAAATGTGAAACAGTTCCTCAAGATATGGCACAATGGCATCGACAGTGAATTTCTTTACGGGTCTTAGAAAAGGAAATTTCGAGAAATGGTCTAGGATAATGAATATTCCTACATTTCCTGCACGTGATCGAGGATATGGCCCCAGAAAGTCAACATAAATCTTTTGGAAAACTCGATGGGTAGAAGAAGGTTTTCCCAATGGAGGTCGCATTATAAAATTTGGGTGTTTAGTGCCTTTACACACTTCACACGAATTTACGTAGTTTTTAACGTCGTTCACTAGACCTGGCCAAAAGAAATACTTCCGGATTCGTTCAATGGTTTTATTGATGCCCCCATGCGACGTCAAATGATCATCGTGAGCTTTGACTAGAAGTTCATGGATCATAGGTTTTGGAATCCATAACTTCCATGTTAGATCGTCATGCAGCGGTTCGCCGGAAGCGTGTTCAGTTCGTTTGTAAATGTACGAATCAATGACCTTTAGATCTGGTAACTGGGACTCATTCTGTGTAATACTTTCTCGCATTCGTACATAATCGTCGGAATTAAAATGTGGAGAGTTTAAATCCACGAAAAGCCCAATGTCCTTTTCAAGACGTGAAGAAATCGTAGGACCAGACGGATCTACAACAACAGACGGAATTGTATCTACATTTGGATCTTCAAGAGCGGAAAGATCATCGGTATTTACTCGCGAAAGTGCATCAGGAACTATGTTTTGACTGCCTTTCCGGTGTTCAATATTAAATGAGTATCCTTGAAGTTTCAGTGACCATCGAGCCAAGCGAGAACTAAGGTCGGTTTGGGTCATTAGCCACTTCAGCGAAGCATGATCCGTGATTACTGTAAACGCATGTCCTTCTACGAATGCTCTGAATTTTTTTACGCTTAGTAATGCCGCCAGACATTCTTGTTCCGTGACAGAATAGTTCCTCTGCGCTGGATTCAACTTTTTTGACATGAATGCGATTGGAACTTCATCGCCCTCTTCGTTTTTCTGGGCTAATACGCTGCCTACTCCAGTATGGCTCGCATCACAGTGGATGAAAAATGGCTTGGAAAAATCCGGACTATGTAGGACAGGGGCAGTACTCAAAATTGCCTTGAGTTCATCAAAAGCTCTCTGTGCCTCATCATTCCAAGTGAACTTCCGATTATTTCTTAATAAATCCGTAAGAGGGGAAGTGATTGATGCATAGTTCTTGATGAACTTCCGGTACCACCCGGACATACCCAAAAAGAGTCTGATTTGCTTCACAGATCTTGGAGTCGGAAAATTCACTATGGCGGATACTTTTTCCGGATCCGTGCGGAAGGGAATTCCCTTCCCAACTATGTGACCAAGATATCGGACTTCACTCAAACAAAACTTGCTTTTCTCAATGTTTATCGTCAGTCCTGATGAGCGGACGTGCTGTGCGACTTCTCTCAAAACACTTAAATGTTTCGCAAAGGTTTCGGATATCACCAATAGGTCATCTAGATACACAAAGACTTCGGTTCTAAGATGGGATGGGATTACTTTGTCCATTAGGCGGGACATGGTTTGTGGGGCATTGCACAATCCAAAGGGCATTACTTTGAACTGGTACAATGGCCGACCAGGGACAGTAAACGCAGTTTTATCTCTCGATTTGACATCAAGATTAATTTGCCAGAAGGCATCTTTCAAATCAATTGTTGATATGAATTCAGCCTTTGGAAGTCTGCTCAATATGCTGTCAATATTTGGCAAAGGGTATGCGTCCTTTACTGTAACCGCGTTAACCTTGCGGCTATCAAGACATAATCTAACTTTGCCCGGTTTTCTGACTAACACAATTGGTGACGACCAAGCACTATCAGATTCTTCGATTACGCCTAAACTAAGCATACGATCGACCTCTTCATAAATCAATTTCTCGATAGCCGGAGATACAGGAAAGTGCCGCTGTTTAATTGGTTTTGCGTCACCAGCATCGATCACATGAGAAATAATATTGGTTTTACCGAGACCTTCTTTCGCAAAAGAAGGGAAACCGTCAACTACTGATCGCAGTTGTTGTGTTTGTACGTCGGTTAAGACGTGAGAAACTGGAGATTCCAGAGGTTTGTTGCACTCTATTTCCGAGAGAATTCCTACTGGCAATAAATCAAAGGATTTCCAAAAATCGATCCCTAGATAAAGGTTTTGCGAAAGAGAAGGGACAATAAATATTTTAAATGTCTTTGAAATATTTCGAAAAGTTATTTCAGCATCTACACAACCAACAATAGTTTGAAGTTTGCCATCAGCAGTGCGTACAGATGAACGTATGTTTTTAAAAGTGTTAGTTTGATCCTGGAGAAATGTTTGCGCTGTTAGTGCGCCAATGCAGGTAATTGAAGCTCCTGTGTCGAGCAATCCAATCATTTTTTCTCCGAATAATATCACCTCCGCATATGGACGGATGTCATTCGGTTTATCAAATATTGAATGAATAAAAGACTTTCTGAATGATTGCACATTCTTCCAAAAAGTTTTCATTCGCATTGCTGATCGCGAGGGTGTCTTAGCCGGTCTTAAAAGTGGTTTCTGTGCAGAGTTATACTCTGCCACATAAACGTGTAATGGTTTGAAGGGTTCTAATCGGTGTTCGTTGATTGGTTCCTCGACGATATCTGTTTGCGTGCACCGATCGATGCACTCGCTTTCGAGTTTTTTGAACCATTACATTTTCTGCAGGTGGGTTTATACGAGTTAGGGCTTCCGCAGCCGTAACAGAAAACTTTGCGGTCGGACAGACACTCCTGATATCGATGGCCATTTTTGCCACAATTCCAACATATCAAGGATATTGCCGAAATTTCTTCGCTGTCGCTTCCTTCTCCGAAAATTACTTCAGAGTCAGAGAAAATAGGAGTCTCTACCTCAGCTACCTGTCGTCGCATTTGGTTCGGTCTAGAGACACTTGGCTTATGAAAAACATCCTGCATGAAAAACTCTCTTCTTCGGCATAAGTCTCTAAGATGTGAGACCGAATAAACCGGAAGATTTAATATTTCATGCTGGATGTCCGGCAATAAGTTCCGTCGTAGAATTTCTACCAGCGAGTTCTCTGGAATGGGATTTTCTAGTCTGTCAGTCAGATTGACAATGGCTTCATAAAACGTATCGAAATGCTCATTATTTCGTTGTTTTCTATCCCTAATCATTTCTCTATAATCTACATCGGTTCGCGAATCTTTGTACTGCCTACGCAAGGCTATGCACAATTCATCCCAGCGTATTTGCTGGACCGATTTATGGTATCTCCAGAACCAATCAGCGGCTTTGGAGTCGAAAAGGGTACTAGAGTATTTGCAGAGTAAATCGAAATTTCCGCCCAATGTCTGATTAGTTAGCGCCTCTACGCGGTAAATGAAGTTATCAACAGATAACCCATTCGATTCCCCATGTAATTTGACTTTCCAGTTGGAGATTATATGGCCAACTTTGTCAGCACGAAACATAACGTCTGACGCAGACAGTTCGCAGTTTGATGCAGGTGACGGTTGAGTACGATTTGGACCCTGTAAGCCAAGTAACTGCTCAATCGTTTGAACAGATGGTAAAGGTAAGGGGGTCGGATTCGCTGGTGCACTAATTTGCGGTTGCGACTGCTCAGCTGAATTTAAATTCATGCGTCTGAATCCAGACTCAATATTTGTCTCAATCATTTTAGTAAGCTGTTGACTGAGTGCCGTAAATAGGACAGATTGTTGAGCAGCAACAGCCTCTGTCACTAGGTTCCTCAAGGTCGCCTGCTGCTCAGCTTGAGAACGATGTGGAGATGTTTCCCCTTGTGATGTCTGCGATATTGAATTATTTGCAGCAGCAGTAGTTGCACCGGAAGTAGAAGGGGTAAGTTCTGGTGGTTGTTTTTGTGTTTGAGAGCGTGTCTCATACACCTTAGAAGGAGTTTGGGTTTGAGCAGATTGTGATATTTCTCGGAGTTCATTTGAGGAACATTTCGCTCCACAAACCGGACAATTCTTTTTTGTTTGCAAATATTTTAGAACGCACGATCTGTGAAATGAATGGTTGCAACGGGTTTTCAGAGGATGGCTACTTATTGCAATCGAATTGTTGCAAATTCTGCACACAACTGGATTTGCTTCCAATGCCAATAAGTCTTCGGTGCTGCGACGCAAAGACATTTTGAAAGTAAGTTTGCGAATACAAAATAAAAAAAATTATAAAAACTAAAAACCAACAAATGAGATAAGGAAATATAAATTTGAATTGTGACTGATTTCTGGCGAATCCGCTGTAGGTCAAGGTGTAATGATGTCGATGATGAGAAGAAGGTTTAAGAGGAAAATAGAAAACAATGTAGAAAAGGAAAGATAGAGAAATAGTGATTTATTTGAAGGATAAGTGAGTTGGTCACTTATGAATTCCATCCAAATAAGCCATAAAGGGTATACGTCTCTTTACTTCTTCACTGTTCACTGGTCAGATCGCATTTGTATTAACATGAAAATCTGCTATTCCGAGTGAAACCAAGGATGAAACAAAAGAGACTAGAACGATTTTGGTAGTAAGCCAGTGCATCTGGGCCAGCAATATTTCCAGAATCGAATATTAAAACGTCAAAATAATTTAAATAAAGAAAAATGAAGTGCACTTATTGAAATGTGTGGACCTTCGTATTTTGTGAACTAAGATTCAAAAAAAAGATGTTAAAATAAAAACGATGTCAGGCCCCACGTTGGGCGCCAAAAATAATTATATCTGTAGCATATAACCAAGCTCAGTGACGCAGCGGATGCACGCTTCGGGTTCCGGCTCCGGCTCGTCGGCTATTGGGTGGGGGTAAAGTTCCGGCCGCCATCACTGAATTCGGCCACACGACATAACTATTAAAAAAACGTGCAACAACAAAGAGATTGAGAGAGATGGTTCAGAGAGAACGAAAGAGAGCAAGACGGAAGGTCAAAGTAGAAGAGGTCAGAAGTCAAAGAGAGTTAACGGATGAAGAGAGGACGGATGGAAAGAGGAACAGGAAACCGACTTCTCATTTGAATATGGCGACTGATGTTACTGCCACCACAACATACCCTCCCGACCTTGATCACTCAAAATCCAAAAAAAAATCAACGCTCGAAGTGATCCCTTTGACACCATGAACCCTACCTACAACATCATCCAGAAATCAGATTTTAAAAATTTAAACAGACATAATAACTTTACAAATAATCCATATATAATTCAAAAATAAAAGAAATTCACAAAAATACTTAAATCTATTCGCAATGCTAATTTTTGCAACTATATTGGGGATTGGAAATTATATTATGATTTTAAGAATCACTACACAGCAGACAAAGACTTTCGCGGTCAGCTGCGCGCGGCTTAATGTTTACGTTTTGCAACAGAGTTGCCATAAGACCCTACTAAAATTTAAAACAAAGTTAACTTGTAATTCAATGCATAAATAATTTATCAAAATTGATTACGTTTTTAATCTATAAAATGAAATAGAATATAATACAGACTTCACTCTACATAGAGTTGCCACCTCAAACCGAGCGGAAGAAAATTTTAAATTTATTCTTTTATTTTTATATAATGCAATTTAAGATTGGAAAATGTTCCTCATTTGCTTTCCCTTTTTTCTCAAATTGAAAACAAATTTTTATAGAAAATAATACAAAAGGTGGTAACTCTAAGTTTCCAAACAAACTGTGCTCAAATTTTTTTTTTTGTTATTGATCACTTACATATATGATTACATGTCGCTCTCCCACGATGAAAGATCTTTCATGCTGGAAGGGCCTGTTGTTGTTGTTGTTGTCGTCGCCTGTTTGCTGAGAGGGAGAGTAGAGAGAAAACTATACCACAGTCACGCGTGAGAACTTAACGAATATGGCCTCCAGATTTTAAGCAAGAGGAAATTTATCTCATGCGAGAAATCTGGTTAAAATCGCCATATTTAATTGATTTGTTTTAAATACAAAATTTTTATCAGGATATTTAGATAGAAACTATTCGCGTTTATGCATTGGATTGCGGTTCGTGATTTTAAGTGTCCCACAAGGGAATCTTTTCAGGTTTCAATAAATTTAAAAATAGTAGCAAAATTTTCGTTGCATACCTTAAGGGCTTAATAAAACTATGTACTAACAATAGAAGGATTTATGTATATACATAACCTAACATTTTACAATATCACTAATTACTTAAAATAACACTAATTTTAACATTGATTACACATATTGTTCTACACTAGTTGCGGATTTTTTTTTCTACTGTTTAGCCAGGAGTAATCCAATATTCATATGTTGTGGAATATATACCACTTGGTACTAAAAAAACAAATCGGTGCTTTTGTCGCGAATAGAAGAATTCTGGATTTAAAATATTATCGGAAATTTTTTTTCTTTTTGTATATTTCAATTACGCGCAGTTAAATTAGACTGTTTTCTTCTCGTGAAGCCTTTTCCGCAATTTTTCACTCGATTTTCCGACGATTTTTAATTCTCCTCTTCTTTATAGCCGTCGGACTATATACAGGCGTCGTTGAGAGAGAATCGGCGATCACTGAGGTCTTTGACTATATGAAGCCAGACAGCGATCGGTAGAGAGACTTCTCCGAGTTGATGTTGCTGCACAGCTGTTGTGTCTTCGCATAAATTGCACAACAACAAGTGCGAGACAAGATTTGGTGCCAACTCTGCATAAAATATCAGTTTCGTTTACTGATTTTCGACAAATTATGTATTAAAAATGGTATTTACCCGTATTGGAAAATGGCACCACTTTGGGGAAAGGTGTATATTAAAATAACTTTGCCGAATTTTCTGCAAAATTATTAATTTAAATTAATGAATTTGCTTTTAATTATTTTTTTTTTTGTGACTACTCACGATTTAAAGTTGGCGAAGATTTTTGAGCCAAAATTGTTGGCTTAATTTCAACTTTTGAAATTCACTTCACTGTTGAAACTTTTCTTATTTTCTTATACACAACTTTATTTTATTAAGACTAATTGACTTAATGGCGGTTAGATCGACAATGAACGGCGGGAAAAATATCGCTGCCCGCATTCCTATCAAACTTGGTAACACGCATACAGACAAAGTACATGCAAACAAATTGTTCACACTAGATGGTGCGAGATATTTATGTTCGAATTTTCAAAAGGAGTAGTTTTTGTAGTTAGGAGTAGAATTGTTTACGCATATTCTTTTTTATTTTTCCCTCGACTCCTTGGCTACAAGCGCTACTTCACCTGTCCGGAATGCAGATCTAATTTAACTAAAAATAGCTTGACTGCAGTTGAAGGAATTGAAGTTACTTCGGTAGAATCTGAAAACCCAAAGAATACCGGGGCAATACCTAAAAGGTTTTCTGCTAATCGAGTTATTCAGACAAGGTCTATGAAGCGAAAACAAAATTATAATGTAAATAGAAATCTTAATTTACCAAACTTCAATGAAAATAATGACCAATCTTGTAGTTTTGATTTAGAAAATACAATTTTGAATAAGGTCCAAAATCAGTTCAAAGATGAATTTACAAAAATAAATGAATGTATACTCCAACTATCGCAACAGTTGTCTCAAATAAATATGAATCGATCACAAGAGCCTGAATGGCTTGTCAAAATGCCATTGGTTGATTTGTCAAAATGCCATTGGTGTAGAAAAGAAGTAAAATACCTGGGATACGTCATCGGTAATGGTTGTATTAAAGCAGATCCCGATAAAATAGCTGCAATTAAAAATCTTCCCGCCCCAAAAAGTGTACGCGAAGTAAAAAGATTTTTAGGATTGGCAGGCTGGTACCGAAGATTTTTGGAAAACTTTTCCTCTATTACGTCACCTTTAACTCAGCACCCATACTCATTACTCCTGATTTTAACAAACCCTTTATAATACAGTGTGATGCTTCCAAGTCTGGTGTAGGTGGAGTTCTAGCACAAGCTGATGATGAAGGAGTCGAAAGACCAATCGCTTTCTTTTCCCACAAATTAAACCGAGCACAACAAAATTATTCCGTAACGGAGCTTGAGTGTTTTGCAGCTTTAATGAATATCCAAAAATTTTGGGAATATGTTGAAGGCCAACGCTTCTGAGCGAACCGATTATAGCAGCTATTCGATCATATTTGGATAAGGATCAAAAGTTGTGGGATGTTAATTTGAGTTCAATTGCGATGGCACTTTGATCATCATATCATAGCACTATTGGATTTTCACCATACTTTGCGATATTTGGACAACAAATGATGACCAGTGGCAATTCATATAAATTGTTGCGTAAACTTGCTTCGTTGGAAGAAGGACACGATATCCTGGAATCAAAAGACAAAATTCAATTGATCCTATCCTCCATCGAAGAAAACCTACGGAAAGCATATTTGTCTAATGAAAAAACATATAATTTGCGATCGAGAAGAGTTAGTTTTGCTCCTGGTGAAGTCGTGTTTAGAAGAAATTTTTCCCAAAGCAACAAAGCAAAAAATTATAATTCAAAATTAGCTCCAACATTTTTGAAGGTCACGGTGATCAAGAAAATTGGCAGTTCGTATTATGAACTCGCGGATACTAATGGATACAAATTGGGTATATTTCACGCAAAGGATATACAATCAGGCAAAATTTAATCTTTCAACCATTTTCCAGTTTCATTCTCAATTTCATTGAAATTTCCAATTAATCTGCTTTGTGATGGTTGAATTCTTCATCTTCTTTTCAAAATCTTCCTTGTACTGATATTTCACCAAAATTATTTTATATTCAACTAAAATTAAATCTGAACACGAACATAAAAAGTGTAAATAAAATAACAGCTTTCTAAAAATGACATCTCTAACCTAATTCTAATTAGAACTGGGAACCATCAGACGAACGCAATTCCCATCGCATCGAGATCCACGTGACTTCCAGTGGACAAGTAGCCACCACTCCACGAGCCCACGAGCTCAGTTTCGAAGTTTATTTTCCCGTGCTCGGAAGCGGCTCATTCCCGAAGATCACCGAGGAATCTCGATGAATTGTTTTTTTGTACGATCCAGAAATTTCACATTCATAAAGCTAGTTAAGAACAACTACACGATAAAATGACACGATAGAGAAAAGTTAAAGTTAGAAAAGTGCAAACAAAAAAAAATAAAAAATAGAAATAAAAAAAAAAATAAATAAAAAAATAAAATAAAAAAGAAAAACAAAAAATATATATATTTATATAAGCTTCAGGCAAAGCAACAAAAAGAGTTAAGATTGTGACGATGTAGATAGTGATTTGATGATATGATAAATTAGTTTTAGGTTAAATAATATAGACACATTAAGTTTGATTTCTAGTTCCATCGAGTTGCAGCAGGCCTGATGAGTTGGTGAGTGAGTTTCACATTTATATTATCCTATATATATATATATATTATTATACCTAAAATTATATCCTAATGCTTAACTAAAATTTTCTTTAAATTCAATTTTTTGTTCTTGTTCCACAATCTCTTTTTCTTTCTTCGTTTAAAACTTAAATGAAAACAATGTAAAACCAAACTTAATATCCTTTTCTTGCATTATTAAAGTAATTATTTAAATTCTAAACATAAGCTATTTTCTCATTTCGATGCACTTCAATGTTCACAGAATATTTCTCTGCTGATTCTCTTCCATAATGACGTTTGTGTAAACGGTTCGTGACTTCACTTAACGGGTGGCCAATGGAATTACAAGGGGTTTCCATCAATGAAGTGGTTGGTGATCAATCGGTTTGTTGGAAACATGGTTGGACATAGGGTCAAGTGGAACAGAACACCGAGTTCCAGTCGTTCCTAAAAGCAGTTGTCATTCCTCAGTCCACGATGATGGTCGTCTGCCGTCATCGAAGATAGTCCTCTCCTCCTTTCATTTTATAGTTTCTCCTTTCCTAGCTTGCACCTTTTTTTCTTTTAGTTGTAAATGATCCTCAGATTTGCAGCAAGATCCCCCCATCCGACGAGCCCTAGCCTTTGCGTGCACCCGCTCCACTATACAAATCGAAACACCATCCATGTAGTCAACGTTTACAATTACATGTGTTGTATTTCTGAACGCCAAGGAAATAATTTTTATTTTTTGTAATTTTGTAATTAATTGTAATTTTTAGTAATTTGCTATTAATATTCGTCTTAATTATCCATATCACGCTAAGCCAATTTTTATTTTAATAATCTCAATCTCAACATAATGTAGGATAAACTGGCACAAAAGAAAGAAAGAAGTTGATGCTTCACGTGTCCAGAATTCAACTGAACTCTCTATTCAAAATTCAACATTCTTACAAACTATTTCCTTATATCATAATTTACAACAACAAAGTTTACAGTTATATTGTACGTAGCTTTGTCGCTGTTTTTTCTCGTCATTTGTCTCTTCTCGCCTGTTCATATCTCTTTCTCGTTTTGTCCACTTGTCGTCCTTGTCTCTTCTATTGCTAGTGAGTCTGTCCGCTTCTCATCTGTGTCTCTTCTTGGCTCTGTCTTCTCTTCTCGTCTTTGTCTGAACTTGTTCGCTTCTCATTATCCAGTCAGTCCGTATTTCTCGACACCCTACAATAATGTACGCACATTATTCAATAGATATTATCAGTCGTAACATTAGCATGCGGAGATATATATTTGGTAATAAAATAGCTTATTTCGAAATGCATTATTTCGAAATAATTTATGTTTTGTGATTACTTTACATTGGATATTTTTGGAATTTTGGATATTATGGAATTTTGATAACCTACTTATTCTTTTTTTTCTCTCTTAATTTTATCGAATCGAATCAACCGGAAGATAAAATGAATATATTGAGTGTGGAGGATGTAAACCTGGATTTACAAACATGTTTTGAAAATACATATTATTATTTTTTCATATATTTAGTTTAAACATCAATTAAAATATTATGGAAAATTAAATTAAATTAAATAAAATAAATAAATTTTCTGAGTATATCTATTTGTACACATTATTTATCCATCCGTGAAGAATCATCCAAAATCAGAAACAAAAACTAAGCTAAAGGAATATACAAAAAACTCTTCGATATCCGATAATTTTCGCTCATTTCCCAATGGAATTCGAGGTAAAGAAGCACGAGAAGGAAATTCTAATGGCGCGAAATTAATTGAGATGAAGTCGTAGCGGATTCCCTTAATCGCAAGACATCCCCGAGGAGTCGCGAAGAAACGCCTTCGTCAGACGTCCTTTGTTTCGTGTCGATAGCGTCGTCGTGGTCATTATCGGCAATATCTTCATCACCGTCGTAATTATTTATATTACAATAATTGTCCTACATCTACCGAGCAGTGAAGGATTATTTCTTCATTATATACAAGTTTTTTCACTTTGCTTCCAATTCTCCTCTGATTATCGACGATTGTTTCATCATTACCTGCTTCTTCATTGTCGTAATGATCATCATCACATCGTCCTCATTTTCCCGGACCTTGTCGATGTCTCCAGCGTCCTCGATTTCACCATCAACGCTTGTTTTCTTAATAATTCATAAGCATTACGGATTCATTAAAGCACCCGGGGGCCCATAGAAGAAGACAGAAAGAGAGAGGAAGACAGAAGGCGAGCGATAGAGAACAATGCAGAGTGGAATTCGACGAATTCCCGGGATGGAGAGACTGAGGTCACGGCCTCATTAAACGTTGCTTCGAAATCCCTTGTCGCCGGTCTCTGAAATTGTCCGTTCTTCCCTCGTGTCCTTCGCCGGTCAGGGGACATCTGGCATCTCTCTCTCTCTCTCTCTCTATCTCCTCAATCGTAATCGTTGGATTCCAACGGGATGGTTGCGGAAACCTCAAGCGTTGGACTCCATCAAAGCGGTTCCAGGAAAGGAATTTTCCACCGTGGTCAGCGATCTTGTTTCCTTGCCGGAAATTATTCTTTTCTTTGTTTCCTCGACCCGAAGGTGTGTCGACCTCTGGGATCAACTCTCAATAAATATTTTGTACTGACTTCGACCCGAAACAACAACAATTACACACAACAACAGCCACCCAAATCCCAACAACAATCGACCCCTTAGAATTAACTGTTGTCGCCTTCGTAGACATTGGCCTCCGACAATCTCGTTTCTGCCTCCGAATTCGAACATCGATTGGAGGACGCCAAGTTCCGAACAAGGAGTACCGAGTGAGGGGCCGAGGGAGGCTCGAGTCTTGGGGCGGGGCCGCCATCGTCAAATCAATGCCGTATTTCACAGCATTAAACGATGGGGGGGGTCGCAGATGAAACTGGTCCAGGTCGTGTTGAGGCGGACGCGGTGTGTCGAAGGTGAGAGAAGGAAGAATGAGAAGGAAGAACAAACGAGAGGTATAAGAGAGAGAAACAAAAACAGAATGTGTGTTGCTTAAAATTGGGAGGAATTTTCCAGTTTCGGAGGTGGTTTTTATGGCTCTGGCAAAACAGGATGGAGCAAATAATGAAATTATTTCGAACGCGCAGCAGCGATGGAAACAAAAACAGAAAAAACAACAACAGTGACGACGACGAAGCAATAAAAAATTGTACAACAACAATATGATTAAAACAAGGTGCTACAACAACATACCCAATAAATGTATGCAAAGTGCGGAAAGATATAAAGAAATATTTATTGTTGTTATTTCCATTGTTGGTATTGCGCTTCCATATTTCGTTTTTGTTGTCGTTGTGGTTAGAGTTTTTATCGTTGACGTCGTGTTTTTGGTGATTTGCTTTTTGTTGTTATCGTCCTTGACGTTGTTGTAAAGGCAACATTTGCTCTGGTCTTTAAAGAAAACTCTCGCACACAAACAAACACGGACACACACACTCACGCACAACCTCTCTAAGCACTCAGCCAAACTCGAAGCACCCACACAGAATCACGCACCCTCACACGCACGCACGCCCCTCACTGTTCTTTGATAACGCGGCCCAAAGGCGAAGCGAGACGAACAATAAACAAAGCGAAAGAGACCAACAGAACCAACAACAACTTTAACATCAATAACAACAACAATATCAATAATACCAACAAAACAAATAACAACAATAACAATAACAACAACAGCAACAATGTCACCTTACTTTGCTCCTCTCCCTACCTCATTGAAACACAATTGTGGGAGTGAGAAGGAGTGAATGAGAGCGAGTGAAGAAGGGTGTAGGAGAGTGATTGAGAAAGAGTGAGTTAGAGGAAGAAGCAGTATGTGAGGGAATGATGAACGAATTGAGGGGGGATATTGCAGAGGTTGAAATGAGAGCAGAGAGTGAGCGAGTGTAGATAAAGCAGCAGCAGATGGAGGAAAGAACAACAGGAGACAGCCCCAGGGCAGGTGAACGGTAAACATGAGACAGAGGGAACGATAGCGTGGCAGAGGACGAAAGTGGGCGGAGGCCAGGAAGCTGCTGGTGAAGGTGGAGACCACGAGAACGAGGTAGCGAGGGTGGATTAAAGAGGCGGAGAGAATCGTGAACCGAGGAGGCGCGAAGAGAGAATATAGATGGAGAGGAGAGTGGAAGGATGAGGAGAAGAGGAGGCAAAAGAGGAGTATATTGAATGGTGTGAAGGTGGTGCCGCCATAAAAACAATGCATCTGCTTTTGTTGACTTTTTTATCGGCGAACTTAACACAAGCTTCGGGTCAGCTGCAAATATTTTTGCACACTTCGCAGAAGGACGACTGCGTTGACAGCGGGCCGGACCCGAGGAGGTCATCGGGGACGATGGTAACGATGAGGATGTGGAATGACGAGAGGACGGCGGAGAGTTGTCTGTATTCATGATGGTCTCGTCCATGTAGAAGTCATTACGTTGTTGCTTTTGTTTCCGTTGCAGTTTACTTTGTTGTAGTTATTGTTTTGGTATTTTTATTTTGTTTTTTGTTGTATAGTTTTTTACTTTTTTCATTCTATTCCCTCGTTTATGGCTGGAAATGTTATTTTGCAGCGCTTTCACGATAGCCAAATATATGGCGAATAAAGTGGGACGATGGAAATAGGTGGAGCGAAAAGTGGATAAAGAAAGAGTTTGTGAGATAGAGAGACGGAGAGTAATCGATACATAAAGAGAAAATCAGAAAATACCGATGTCTGTATCCCAATTTTTATCTAAGGAAAAACGAGATGAATGCTCCGAAAAACCCAGATCAAGTTACAGGAAGCAAAGTTTCCCATGATGGATGTTGCAGTGCAAATAAAACAACAACAAAAACAATACAAATACATTGTTTCCGTTGAAGTTATTCTGGTTATTGTCGTTGTTGTTATTGATGTCATTGTTGCCGTTGTTTTTGTCAACGACTATGCACGCCCTTTAGTGCGGAAGTGTTTAATCTTTGAATTCCGCAGGGATTCGCTGGGAGCGATTTCAGTTGGTTTTATGCAGCTGCAAATCTCTTCTCTTCGCCTCATCTTTCTACCCCTCAGAGACAAAATTGTCTCCCTTAAAAGACGGAACCTCTTCTCACCGACTTCATCACCCAGCTGGCTCAACCGACAGACGCGATCTCATGATGAGTCTCGCAAATGCCGTCATTAAACTTTCAGAGACCCGCTCTGTTTTTCTCTCCCTTTCCCTTCTTCACTTTCACGCTTCTCTCTCTCCATCTCCCTGCCCTTCATGCAGTCTCTAACGCACCCCCTACCTCTCTTCATCTATCACTCTTTATCTCTCAACCGAAACTCTCATCGTTGAACTTTATTTTTGTCGCCCTGCGCCAGACCCTTTCATCGCGCGCACCCTGCTCAACGTCGAAAAGTTTTCATAGCTCATTTTAAAGCTCGTAATCAAGAACACCTTCCTCTGCCTCCCGTTACTCCCTATTCCGACCCCTTTGGTGAGCTCGATATACATATTGTTGAAGCTTCCGGATTCCGCTTCCGACTTCCGCTAGTTCACCTTTAGAGTTGTTTTTGCCACTTTCCTTGTTAATTTTGTTGGCGTTGGTTTTATGATTATTTCTTGTAATTTTTCATTGTTTTGTTGTTGTTATGTTGTTGTTGTTGCTTTTCCATTCAATGTTCATTATTAATTAAATTTGCATGCTCATAACTTGGATCCTGGTGTCTGAATAATGAATCATCCACAATAACAGCAACAACTTTGCATGTCATAAAAACAACAACAACAAGAACAAGTGGTGCTATTGCATTAGCCTCCGATCTTGCTCTATCTATTGCCATCGCCCTTACAACTCAGAAACAATAGCAACAACAACGCCAAGAACTTCAGGGCTGCAGCGGAAATTTCGATCATAGAATGAAATTAATTTTTAAGTAAAGCAGAAAACAAAGAAGAAAAATATTATTTGCACCTGCGGAAACCAGCAGCATCGCTTCCGGTGAGTGTCGTGGACGCCATCTGCTAGAGGACGACCCAGCCAAACTTCATGGTCCTTCATGAGTATCCTCGACGAGGAATTCGTGGATAAAAGGTATTCCCTTGAATAAGGACGAAGAAGAATGAGAGAAGAAGATAAGAAGAAAAAGTTTTGAAGAAGAGAAGAGTCAGGACTCCTGTTAAAGGATACGTTTCCTCCATTGAAGAGGAATCTTCTGTAAAGTTTTGACGACCCGAACTCCCCTTCCGCTGTTGAGCTGTTGCGGTAGACATCCTCATACCTCACTGTGTTCTTGCTGTTGTTGCTAGTCTTGATCTTGTTGTTGTTGTTCTTCTTCTTGTTCTTGTTGTTGTTGTGGTTACTACAACAGGTCTCAAGTATCCCGGTGGTTGCAGCATGAATTCAATATAATGATATACCGCTTGTTACCGCACTTTAGAGGAATCCATGCATGCGGCGTAGGATCCGTGGGGATGAAGGCAATGACGGCGTATGAGCAACACCTGCCACGAGAACGAAGGACTCGAGGGTCTGATGCATCCAATTATTACGGGAAGCTGGCAACAACCGGTGAACGTCGCAATACAACATAAACAACTGCACGAAGAAAACAACAATATGAACTAAAGAAGAGATATAAAAGCAACCAAACCGCATAACACAAGAAAACTGTGACATTGTCGCAAAATGTTTTCTCCTCTTCTTCTTCGTCTTCTTCTGCATCTTTCGTGTGTAATAAGAAACTACATGCCGAAGAGAGAAGAAAAGCAAAGAAAGAAAAGGACACTAGGAAATACCGAGAATAGCTCGACGAAAAAAGAGAAAGGAAAACAGGGAGTAAGAGAGAGAAAGCAAAAACGAGGCAAACACTGATAAGAAGATGATAGTGAAGGGTGTGGGAAGGAGAGAAAGGACCGCAAGGATATAAAGTGCGAGGATGAGAACGAGTTCCCGCATTTGAGAGGCGAAGAAGATTATTCGAGTCAACAGAGAAATTCCTACAGGGTATATACACATATATAAAAGCGCACCAGAAGTGGTTGGCAGAACTCAGACAGTTGAAAGAAAGAAAAATTCAACCGCCAGAGCAACATCTGCATCGTAACCTCGGTTCAGACTGAGTCTGAGTTGACTGCCTTTCGTATGCTTAGACGTAAAACCGTGAGATATTCAATCGTTCGAAATAACCCCAGTACAGTAACCATCCTCTTAATTATGAATTAATAAAAATTATCATCCAATCATCAACCCTACACTTTTCATCATTCACTAATTTATTTATAGAGAAAATTCATGATTAAATACAAGAAATCATTACAGATAAGATATGTATATCCACTAATCCTACAAATTTTATGAAACAATGCAATTAGTATGTTTCAATAATATTGGAGTCTTTTTATGACAGATCGTAGATAATTTTTAAACTGCTGGGCTTCTTCAACAGGGCTACATTGATCTACAATTATAGAGATTTAAGCCCAACCGTGCTAATAGCAGGCGGCAGGCAAAAAAGGCAAAGACTTATTTAAAACAAGTGTTGAATTTATTTATTTATATTTTAGATATAAAACATATTATTACAAATTTAGTAGAACACGTCGCAAAGCGCCTTTTAAAATCGGTGTTTCTTGTGAGCGTGTTTCACGGCAAAAGAGATCGAATTTTAGAAACAGGAAATGGACATAAGCAAATCAATTCGGAAGTACCAATTTGAAAACTTAAAGTTACAATGTTCGTTTTAAGTAGTAATGATAAAATGATGTGTTTGAATTCTGGTTTCGTCACCAACAATAACGCTGATATCTTATGGGCGTATTAAAAGATATTGTTCAGTTTGATTTAAAGAATTTTATTAAATATTTTTGAAACAACATAATTGAAATTAATTCATTATTTTGTAAAAACGAAAAAACGTATCGAAGTAGTTTTTTAAAAATTTAATTGACGACTAATGAAAAATCAAAGACAACTCAAGTTGATTGTTTTATAAATAACTTGAGTGCCCCCACATACTCATTATGACGTTTGACCACCACCTGCTGTACTAAACTTGTCAACTTAAATGTTATGATGTTTAAATGTTTTAATCTTAATCTATATCAGAAAATTCAGCAAAATAGCTGCAAAGAAAATGACGCAACTCTCTGCAACTAAACTGTGTTGTAAACCATGTTGACCCAACCACTATATTAAGACCGTTACCGGTAGTGACTACTATCCACCGGTGGACCAATCAGATATCGACGAGTTCTATGGCGTGTATTGGGAAAGAGTGCCATGGGTTAGCCATGAATACACTTGTTTTATTTAACTTATATCTAGTTCTAGTAGATCAGAGACCCTCATATATCTTGAAATAGATTTGTACATTTGCCTTCCAATCATTGTATGCTGCCACCATCAATTTAAACATGTACTCTCCCAGGGGGAGCGGGAACATCCTGAAGTGCTCATTGGTAATAACCATGTCTCTGATAACGAGGTCATCCTGAAAAAAAGTTACATATTAAATAAATAAATCCAACTGATCAATGGGAAAATACGCACATAGTAGGGACATGTATGATTTATATTGGAGTCTCGTAAAATAAAATCAAAGAAGACTTTTATAAACGGATACCTTCGTTTGTTCACCATGAATTGACAAAAGTCCACTGTGTAATTATACATAAAGGGTCGGAAACCGCTGGCCTTCTTCATCAAAGACAAATTTATCTACAATCAATCAATTACAATATATCGGTTATTTATATAGGATATACCCACTGTGGAGTTTGTTACTGGAGTCTTATGAAGAGTCACATGCAAATTAAAGACGACACGGTTCCGACTGGGCACCACTAAACGGCACACGGCAAACTCGGCGAAACTCTTGTCGAAAGCTTCACACTTGACGTTGGTCCATCGGAAGTTTGTAGCAGCTTCCCCCAGAAAGGCCAACTGCCATAGCTGCAACCAAAGGATGAGGAAACGGACCATTTCCTTCAGAAATTCGACCAAACCCGACTACAATAACCTCCGTACTAAATAGGTGAGCAGTACTATATTAAAATACATTGAAATTTCCATACCACTTTCTACTAAGAATTATTATTTGTGTGTATTTTAATGAGCTCATCCGTCGTTATGGTTATGCCCGTCAACTATTTTAGTTGAAATCAATCTATTAGAATTTATTACAAGTTAAACAAATTGACTAGTGAATTACTTCTTAGTTTACAAGAATTCGAATTACCTTCAGCTGATCAGGATGAAATAAATAATAAATGTACAAACATTGTTTCTTAAATGACCTTGTTGAAGAAAATAGTCAAATTTATATATCTCTTGCAACAAGTTTAAAGATTCTTTCAAAAGCAGTTCTACAGTGTCTAATTTACTTTGAAAAATTATGAGGCCAATGGGTTTTATACTAAAACCTATTTTACCAACTTCTGCCTTTTGGATTCTGCATTAACTATAGGTCAGTTGAGTAAAAACATTTCAAACGCTATTCGACACGATTTTTGGGTCTACATTCAAAAAAAATGTAAGGTACGAAAGTACTGAATATGCCAGATCAAAGATGACAAAAATATCCATCACTAGCAAAAATATTAGATCTCTTACTTTCTTAGTGTGAATGTTATGAACTGTCAAACTTACACATTTTTTGGTTTAATTCGCTAGCAGCGATCTAGGAGTGTAAATTCCATAGCAAGTTTTTCGTTTTTTTTTGTTGTTAACGTTTTATTATTGTATTTTGAGATTCAGTTCTTTGTCCTTTCTCTGATTTCTATGAAACTGCACTAAAAGTTCAAAAAAATATTTTTTAATAAAATTTAAAAATTGCTTTAAATTATTATTTTTTTTGTTTTTTCTTATTTTTTGTAAAAAGATATGAAGAGTCTAATGGTTGTGATGGAAGCGCTGTTTTGGATGTTATGGTGGAAGCGACACCGAGAAAATAACTAATTCGAACAAATCTGGCCCAATTTTCATATGAATAAAGTATCCATAAATTAAAAGAAAAAATTAAACTCCTTCAAAGTAAATAAAATTATTGTTGTTTTTTAATTATTTGGAGTCATTCTAACTGAAAAAAAAATAAAAAGGGAGCGCTCCGTTAGTCAGGTGAATTGATCTCCATTTTTAGGGTCAAATATCCCACTGTGCGTACGACAAAAATTCCGAGACGTTCGGCGAATGCACATAAAATGCTGTGAAATGAATTGTTTGTTTGATGGGTGTAATATTTTGTCAAATAGACATGTACGTTTGACTTTCAGTTGTTGTACTGACCCAACATTATTAAAAATAAATACTAAACCAAAGGCTGTGACTGAACATGCTAATGGTAGAAAATACATGTTTGATGGATCTGGGGATCACGACAACATTTAAGGATTAAGATTTTCTTTGGTTTCTTTAAATTAAGATCGAATCTAGTTCAGAGACTCTAATAAAGCATGAAATAGCCTCGTACGTCTGCCTTCCAGTCATTGTAAGCAGTCACCTTCAAATGAAACAAGTACTCTCCGAGAGGCAGGGGCAACAATTTAAAGTGGTCGTCTGTAAGATCCATGTTTCTTATGATGAGATCATGCTGGAAAGAAGATATGATTAATAAATCATACTAATTTGGAAATACGCACATTGTAGGGGCATGTGTGATTTATATTGGAGTCCGTTAAAATATGTTCCATGAAGATTTTTACAAACGGGTTCCTCCGTTTGTTCACCACGAATTGACAAAAGTCCACTGTGTAATTATACATAAAGGGTCGGAAACCGCTGGCCTTCTTCAACAACGCCAAATTCAACTACAATCGAAGCATTACAAAATATCGGCTTCTGGTTAGGATATACACACTGTGGAATTGGTGACCGGAAGTTGGTGAAGAACCACATGCAAATTCCAGACGACCCGGTTCCGACTGGACACCACCAGTCGGAAAACAGAGACCTCGGCGAAGCTCTTGTCGTAAGCTTCACACTTGATGTTGGTAAATCGGAAGTTTGTAGCAGTTTTCCCGAAAAGGACCAACAGGCATAGCTGCTACCAAAGGATGAGGAAACGTGCCATTTCCTCCAGAAATTCGACCAAACCCGACTACAATAAGCTCCGAACTGAAATGGTGATCAGTTTTCGACTAATATATATTTGCATTTTCCATGCACATTCGACTAATAATTATTATTTGTACGTATTTCAATGATATCATCCGTCGTTATGGTTATGCAAACTAATGTTCTAAAAAAATTCAACGAAAATTTAATCTATCGCAATCTGATCAATTCGCGATTATTTCGCAAAACGTTTTTTCGAGTTAATATTTTCAATGTTTTGTGAGAAATAAGTTACTATTAGTTTGAATGGAAATATGTGTTTTTAAATTAGTTTCTGTTGATTTAAAAATGAGAAATATTAGTCTGACTCAATTCTAGTTGTGATGTTTAGTTTTATCTAAGATGGATCCCTTAAAATGTTATTATTAATTAAACTGAACTGACTTACTGAATCTATTATGGTTATTTATATTGGGTCATCTCGGGTTGCAATATTGTATAACAGATTTTTATTTTCATACTCTACTATCTGTACTGTTCTCATTTGTTTCTGTATATGTTACGATTAGTAAAATTATACTGAAACTTTGTATTTCTTGAATTTTTTTAATTAAATAATTTAATAAAGCTGATATTAATAACGAATGTTAAGAATATTTTTCCTTCCTAATTGACCTTCTTAAATAATTTCATTTTTATTTTGAAACATTTTAAAAGATTAATTCGCTGTTATCAAATGTGCTTCTAATCAGGAATATATTAGAAAATTTGTCAGGCCAAAGAATATTTTCCCGCAGTTCATGTTTAGTGTAAACTAGTGGTCACTTGGGTAGTAACACAGACTTCACTATAAATTGCAAAATGCAGACCAATGTATTTGAAGGGCTTTGCATCAATTATATTTAAAAGCACATTACATAAATCAATGGGTATAATATTTTGTTACATAGACCTGTTTGTTTTCCAGATGTTGTGCACAGCGAACTTCAGAAAACACAAGTACTCTCCCAAGGGCAGCGGTAGTAATTTGAATTGATCCTCGTACAGATACATGTTGCTGACGATGATGTCATGCTGTGAAAAATCGTAGTTCGAGGGACTAAAATTAACAGAATTAGATTATTTCATTTTGCATACGAACATCATAGGGACAACTGTGATAATTATTGGTGTTTTGGGCCAATAGATCGAAGATAATTTTCAGAAAGGGGTTCCGTCGTTTGTTCGCCACGAATTCACCGAAGTTCACGGTGTAGTTGTATAGGAAGGGTCGGTAGCCGCTGTACTTCTTCAGCAAGGTCAGAGTCAACTTGAATGAAAGCCATATTATAGATCAAACTAATAGCATAGGACAGACCCATAGTGATATTGTTGAGCGGGACCTGGTGCAATGCCACGTATATATTCATGGTAATCTTGTTCCGACCACCTTCAGGCGGCAGATGGGGAACTCAGCGAAGGACTTGTCGTAAGTCTCACACTTGAGGTTGGTCAATCGGAAGTCTCCCTCAGCCAGGAAGGACGAATAGAGAAGCACCAGAGAAAAGTAGAGTAAAACCCGCATTTCTCCGAAAATCTGTACTGCTATATAGTCAACAAACTGTATACTGAAATATTTTGCGCTTCGTAAATGTATATTAATAGACTTGTAAAGTGTGTCAATTTCACGCATTATGCACATTTATGATATTCATCTATTCTCCCTTTTAACTTACTTATATTTTGTATATATTCGATCTCCGTTTTCGATAAAAGGAAATACCGAAAACGTGTTATTCAAATGCCATTAATCAAAAATAAACCGTATGTAGAATAATAATTATTATTATTCCTCATATTAATAATTTACCTGAGATATGATAGAGATATGTATTCAAGATCCTGAGTCGATATTGCTATTTCCGTACTCTGTGTGGATATCAGTTTTGTAAGAAAACGGTAGAGATACTAACATGAAATTTTTACATTCATATTAATAAGCTCCTTATGTCGAACCGAAGTAGAAAATCGGTCAACGGACACGCCCACCTCCCATATAAAGCAAAAGTTCAATATGAGAAATGTAGTCAACCAATCACCAATCATATTGCTTATATTTTGGGTTCAGGCTTATATTTGGGTTACTCCACTTGTCGTATTTTGAAACCCCATATATGGTTATTTAAAAGTAATTAGAATCTAGGCTTATAGCAATTACTTTTCGATTACGGATACTGTGATTAATGAGGCGTAATCCAACATTAAACTTACTATCGCAAGTCGAAGCAAAAATTGCGAACAATTACTTATGAACTATTACTTTTATTATTATTATTATTGCTCCACATAACTACCTGCGGGAGGAAATTCTATGTGTGTTAATACACAAAAATTGGTGAACAATGGAAAATTTTTGAGAGTACAAAGGAAACAAAAAATTTACGCAATTAATAACTCACCTTTTCAAGCACACGCAGAGCGATACATATGCGTATGGCCAAACCGATATTCCGACAGTCCATTCCAATGGAAACCGGATTTCCTGTAGAAGAACAACTATGCTTAAGTGAAATGATTGAGTTTCCGTTGAACCGATCGACACACATTGTTCCGATCTATATTACGCCTTTATTATATTTATTTAGTGATTTTAAAATGTATTAAAACATCTAGCGTCGTTCAAAATTTCTGAAAAATAATTTAACATCTGCCTTCCAGTCGTTGTATGCAGCTACCTTCACATTAAACATATATTCACCCGGAGGCAGCGGCATCATCCTGAACTGCTCCTCGGTGAAATACATGTTCCTAATGATGATGTCATGCTGGAAAAAAATACACTGACATGAATGAACTTGAATTAATTCTATTATAGGAAATTATACGAACATAGAAGGGACATGAGTGATTGATATTGGAGTCTTTTAGAACTTGCTCGATGAAAAACTTTAAAAATGGATTTCGTCATTTGTTCAGCATAAATTGACAAAAGTCCACCGTATAGTTATAAAGAAAAGGTCGGTAGCCGCTGGCCTTCTTCAGCAGGGCAACATTTACCTAAAGTCCAAAGGGTGTGAAGCCAGATCATGCCGATAGCAAAAGATATACTCACAGTGGAATTAGTGACCGGAAGCTGGTGCAGCACCACATGCAAGTTCATGACGACCTTGTTGCGACTGGGCACAACCAGTTGGCAAAGGGCGAATTCGGCGAAGGGCTTGTCGAGGGCTTCGCACTTGACATTGGCGAATTTGTAGTTGGTAACAGTCTCGGCCCAAAATACCAACTGCAACAGCCACGACAAGAAGATGAGCACTCGAATTTCTATCTAGCGTTTGTCGAAGCTCGATTGCAATAATACTGAAAAATACTGAAATGCTTCGCATATGTATGAGAGCATATGGCAATTAAAAAGCGTTTCATTATGTCGCAAACGGTTAATTATATCACGGTTTCATATTTTCATTTTAGTTTATCTTTCAATCTATTCTATTCAACTTAGGTAAAACTTTAACACACAACAGTACAATATTATTATATTAAAAAAAAATCATAATTTTATACAATTCGATTCCATCATTTCATAGGAAAATAAAAAAATATCATTCGTTTGACTGGCATGAAACGGTTGATTTTTTGTTTGTAAATTGAAAAACTTCTATAAAATAATAAAGTACAATAAAAAAGAAACGCAATTTAAACATAAAAATACAAATTTATTTAAGAAATATTACAAAAAGTTATAAGTTGTAATTCGAGTGAAATATTTTTTTAGAAATGCATTAATAATGATCAGTATAAAGTTCATGCATTTGTTGTCTTTGTATCAGAGTTTAAATTCAGTAATATTGTGAAACTTACTATAATAATAATTAGAGATTTAAAATTGAAACACATTATTTGAAGTTTAAAGTAGCATTAAACAAATGTACCATTGTACCAATACTCAGATGGAAGGATAAATGGGACAAAAAAATACAACTGGAGTATTAGCAAGAGTGAAACGAGGAGCATATTTACTGTAAACAGAGTAAGATTTCTCGCATATATCGTAGAAATTAAATTGAAAATTGCAAACATTATCGTCCAAATCGTCATTTCGTCCAAACTCATTTTTAGTTGCAACGAAACAACAATGTACTAAAATATCTAACGTCGTTCATAATTTTTGAAATATATTTTCACATCTGCCTTCCAGTCGTTGTATGCAGCTACCTTCAAATTAAACATATATTCGCCCGGAGGCAGGGGCATCATCCTGAATTGTTCCTCGGTGAAATACATATTTTTAACGATGATGTCATGCTGGAAATAAAAATAAAATGATATGAATGAACTGGGATTAATTCTTTTATACAAACATCGAAGGGGCATGAGTGATTTACATTGGAGTCTTTCAGAACTTGCTCGATGAAGAACTTCACAAACGGGTTCCTTCGTTTGTTTAGCATGAATTGACAAAAGTCCACAGTGTAGTTGTACAGAAAGGGTCGGTAACCGCTGGCACTCTTCAGCAAGGCCAGACACAACTGGAATGCAAAAATTTAATGGTCGTACTATTAGTAAAGGATGTACCCACTGTGACGTTGGTCACCGGAAACTGGTGCAGCACCACGTGCAAGTCCAGGACGATCTTATTGCGACTGGGCACCTTGAGGCGGCAGACGGAGAACTCGGCGAAGGGTTTGTCGAGGGCTTCGCACTTGACGTTGGTGAATTTGTAGTGGGTAACAGCCTCGGCCCAAAAGGCCAACAGGAGCGCCAGCCACGACGAGATGATGAGCACTCGCATTTCTTTACAGCTCGGTTGCAATAAAGAGAAGTACTGAACTGGCATAGCAACGGGAAAGCATTTTATTATTTCGAAAACGGTTAATTATTTCCAGATCAATGCATATTCTGAGTTTATTTTATCTTTCAATCTATTCTGCTCCACTTGTGCAAAACAATAATACAAGCAGACAACGAAACGATATTATATTTTCAATTAATCGTTACTATATACAATTTGAAATAAATATTTTTTAATTCATAAAACAATAAATATCTTCTTATAAAAAATGAAACTGAAAATTAAACTGAAAAAATGTATGTTCCGATCTTTATGAAATTTTTCAGCATATTCCTGACTGACCAGAGATCAACATAGGAAAAAAATTAAATAATTTTTTTAATAAATTCAATAATATAATAACTTTAACCATAGTGAAATCTCCCATAACCGAACATTCAGTGTCGAGTATGTATTGAAATATAATTTCACATTTTAACAAATTTCCGAAAAACGTAAAGAAACTGCGGGAATCTTCTTTAAAAGTTTACTTCGCGATTTTTTGATCTATCATACATGGATAGCCAGGCAAATTAAAAAAAAAAACATATCGTAAATGAAAGAAATAAAATCTTTTGTTTAGCCTATGAATAGCAATGAAATTTTACTACAATATGTGAACTTGAGAACCTAGATCAACAACTCGGTTCAAATTATCCGCCGCTTAAGATTATGAGCTGTATAAACTGTAATAAACTCACTGGTAACATATAGTTGGTGAACATGTTGATTGATTATCGTTATACGACCATGAAACCTTGAAGTTTAATTTAAAATATCATTCACTTTAAACAGTGTAATATCTCTCGCATATGTCATCACTATTATATTGAAAATTTCTCATGTATAAATTATTCCTCATTGAATGAAAGAGTCCATGTGCGTTAAAAAAGCTTTCCCTTCACTTGCTCTGTAATTATAAATATATAAAACGAAAAATGTCTTCTTCAGTTGTTATTCAATTGTAAAACTAAAGTGTAGGTTCACCTGAATTGATGTTATAAACCCTTTTGCCCTTTAATAAGGTATTATTTTCTTGCGCTATTTTTGTTCAGTAATTTTTTTTATTAACGCGTTGTTTTTAAGAGGGTGGACTCTCTGTTCGTTTTAGAGTAAATTAAAGGACGAAAGCAGACACACACACCGTATGCACGTATATTTGTGTACTTCGCTCTCAGAAACGTGACCGATGTCGCGGTGTTACACCGTCTCTTACTCACACATATTATCTTAGCTCGGACTCGAAGTTGTTCAAGGTGCTACTCGTATCATATGCTTTGCAAATCTAACCTGATTCAAAAATTCAGTTGAGTTGTCAAATTAACTTTTTAATCCAAAATAAACATTTTATTTCATAAATACATTTATGAAATACAATTCAACGCGAATACAGCGGCGCATACAACGCGCTGTATGTGTATGTGTAAAAACAGTTTCTATGAATAAAAAAAAAAATATACGTGCAACAGAGTACACGCGAAAGAAGTGAAACTCTTTTTGAAATATTTCCTACTTTTATTGGCATTGCTTTCAAAGAAAATTTTATTTCACAACGAGAAAGTATATTTGAACGTTTATAATGAGTCTATCTTTTCCTTCACTTGATCCCTTTCCTTTACTGCCTTTCGTATACTTTATTTTATGATATCTTCAAACTGGTGGTCATTTGGACGAAAGATCAGAAGTTGAAAAACTTCCGATCTTTCGCCAATCACTCTCTCTCTCTGTCTTGCCTACGTCATCCACTGCATCCCACTTTCATACTTCGAATACCATTCATCCTCCTTTTTAAAACTTCTTCCTTCCTTTCGCCCTCTAGAAATTTGCATCATCTTAAATTTGCAAGCGTATGATGCCAAGATAAACGTTGAAGAACTTCGAGCGTCGCTTCACATTTTTAATTATACTCAGAGAATATTTGTGAGAAAGAGACAGCCTATCACCGCAACATCGTTCATGTTTCTGAGACAGAAGAAGAATCATTCGGGTTGTTCGACCCACGAGTAGAGACACACACCAAAAAGTAAATTTGATTTGTGTCTCTGCGCAATTCGTGTCGCGACCTTGAAAATAACGCGCCCATAGAAGTTTCACTTCAAAAATTGGGAAACTCGAATCGAAAGTTGTAAACTTTATAATACTTTCTCGTTGTGCAACAAAAGCTTTAAATTTCAATATCTTTCTTAAATCAATAAATAAATAATTTGGGCACTATAGTGTACTCAGGAAAATGTCAACTCATTAAAACCGCAAGTGTTGTCGTTTCTCAGATATTTGACGTTTATGAAAAATTTAAAAAAATTGAAGGACAAGGATGACTCAAAAGTTATTATACATGACGAGAAGATTTAGCTAAAATTGTATCTGGATTAGTTTTTCAATATATTGTTCCGATTCATATTACACGTTTATTATATTTATTTTGTGATTATAAAATGTACTAAAACATCTACACCAGATTCACCGGAATCTTATTGCGACTGGGCACCTTTAGGCGGCAGACGGAGAACTCGGCGAAAGGTTTGTCGAGGGCTTCGCACTTGACGTTGGTGAATTTGTAGTGGGTAACAGCCTCGGCCCAAAAGGCCAACTGGAGCACCAGCCACGACGAGATGATGAGCACTCGCATTTCTTTACAGCTCGGTTGCAATACAGAGAAGTACTGAAATGGCATAGCAACGGGAAAGCATTTTATTATTTCGAAAATGGTTAATTATTTCCAGAACAATGCATATTTTGAGTTTAGTTTATCTTTCAATCAATTCTGTTCGACTTGTGCAAAACTATAACACAATATATTTTCAATTAAACGTTATTTAATACAATTTTCCCAGATTTCAAATAAAGGTTTTTTAATTGAGTTTTAAATGTTTTTTAAATATTTGAATAATAAATGTTATATTAACTTTTTTCTGTGATTTATCAAAACTTTCATAGATACACATATGGTGGAAGTTAATCTTTCGAAAATGGTTGAATTTTTGTTTCTTTGATAAAACAATAAATAAAAACACATAAAATCATTTAATTTTTTTTAAATTAACAAGTAAAAAATAAAAAATTTCGTAAATTAAAAAATAAAATCTTGTATTCTGCAATGAATGCAGGATTTTTCCTAAAATAAGTTCACTTAGAATCTAGGCTAAGTTTTAAAGTTTGCTAAAGTTTGCCGTTTAATATTATGGCTTTAGGTAATTAGCTGCGGGTAATTTGGAACTAATATGCGAATTATTATCCGAGAGAAATATTATTTCAAAATGCATTAATAATCATCCATATAGAATTCATTTCTTTGTTTTATTTGTATTAAAGTTGAAATTCAATACTTTTGGGAATATCACTATAATAATTTAAAATTCAAACACACCATTGGAATTTAAACTATAAAGTAAAGAGTCAACACAGGAGCGATTTAAAAAGAATAAGAATGATAAGAATCACCTGCAGATTGAAAAATACTATATTTCAAACTGAAGTCAAAATTTAAAAAAATCGCAATCTTATTCCTGACATCAGTTTCGAACTCTGTGCTCCTCCATCTTCGTGAGCAGACCACGAACCACCAGAGGCAGCCACGAAAAAGGTGTGTGTTTATAGCCAAGATCGTCGTGGTTGGCCCGCAATGATCTGGGCAGGCTGGTCCGGGCCACGGTTGCCAAGTTCTGTCGTTTAAATTCATTTTTCCTCCGCAAACTTTTCACACAAAGTTTGTAGATGAACACTTCCATTTTAATGGGAACGCCTCTGTCTGCGCTTCTGGAATATATCGAAGGTCGTTGAGGTAATTTCTCAATATTAAGGAGTTTCAATGTTTTCTAAAATTCATTATTAAACATGTGAAATTCTTTTTTCTTCTTTCTATCTCTTTAAAAAATTTGACCCACTTTAAGGATCTCATCTCGAAACTTGACCGCAATAAACGCCTAGCAAAAAATAATCGTGGAGTTTCGGAAAGCTAGGAACTTCAGACCCTCTAAAATAATTTGTATGGAGAGACGTTTTCAGTGGAGGTTGTTCTTCCTGGAGATCAATTTAGGAATATCTCCTACTTTGGACGCTCAAATATCATCGTACCAGTTGTAGACATTTTTCCCTACTCTGTTTCTTCACCTTATTTATTTTTTCTTCAATGGAATGTTTTGTATTTGCATTAGTTTTTCTAATTTCAGAACGAACACAAATTGTTTGAAAATACAAAACTTCTGAAGAAGTTTTCAAAGACCTTGTATCCATCCAAAAGGTCCTCTGTCAATTATTTCATTGGTCCAAACCCTATACTAATAAGTTTTGAAAAAGAGTTTTGCATCCGCCTTCCAGCCGTTGTATGCAGCCACCTTCAAATGAAACATGTACTCTCCAAAGGGCAGCGGCAACAACCTGAACTGAGACTCGGTGTAAGACAAGTTTCTGATGATGATGTCATGCTGCAAATAACAACGTATACTGTCAAATCCGCAGATATAGAATTTGCAATACAAACATCGTAGGGACAAGTGTGGTTGACATTGGAGTGCTTTGCCAACTGATCGAGAGCGATTTTTAGATCCGTTGGTTCGTTAAGAATTCACAGAAGTTCACAGTGTAGTTGTACATGAAGGGTCGGTAGCCGCTGTACTTCTTCAACAAGGCCAGGCACAACTGGAATGAAAAAATTTAATTATCGTGGTAATAGCTGATGATGTACCCACTGTGACGTTGGTGACCGGAAGCTGGTGCATCACCACGTGCACGTCCATGACGACCATGTTGCGGCTGGGCACCTTTAGGCGGCAGATGGAGAACTCTGCGAACGGCTTGTCGTAAGCTTCGCACTTGACGTTGGTTATTCGAAAGTTGGTGACAGCCTCAGCCAAAGAGGCCAACTGAATAAGCAGCAACAAACAGAATTCCAACTGTCGCATATTCTCCGAATGGTCGACGAATCCCGAACGCGATTAAGAGAAGAACTGAACTGTGATTCGTATATTTATTTTTGCCAAAAATATATTTCGTTATTTGTTCATTTCACGGTTAATGCATAGTCCAATTTTATCTTATCTTCAATAATATTTTAATTACCATCATTTAACATATGCAACCAATCATATCATGTCATGAATCTACACACTAAGCCGAATACAATAAACTCTGGACTAAAATGAATCGATGTTTTGAACTAATGAACTATTGATATTCGTTTCAAACTCTTAAAACGTTTATAACTCTCGACGAATAGTAATTGTTTGTGTTATTGATTTCATGGTAATAGTAATGTTAACCGTAAAAGTATGGTTTTGTGAACTGCAATCAGGTTTAAAAATCTATGTTTTGGGTCGTTATGTTAATTGATTTTTAATACGAATATAATGGAAAACATTCATATGAATATT
The DNA here is from genome assembly GCA_017309665.1 of Coelopa frigida. NCBI lineage: Eukaryota > Metazoa > Arthropoda > Insecta > Diptera > Coelopidae > Coelopa > Coelopa frigida. The sequence goes on along the minus strand of CM029561.1, from coordinate 19,693,332 downwards.
TGTATACCACTCCACTCGTGAAGGCTCCTCACTGCTCTTTTGCATGGGTATCAATCCATCTGTTTCTCTCGATGTCTATCTCTTTCTCCCGTTCCCTATATATCTATCTCTCTTCATTTGTACGTGCTTCAAATTACTGGATTGCGAAAATATAGACATTTGTGTGATAATTGAAAATCCAAGCACATTATGTTCAAGTCTACACCAGTCGAACGATTAAACCTTTTGTATTTCCTTATCCTTTTCTATTTCCTTCGCCTGTGTCCTTACCTCCCTTCCCCTCGGCCCGTATCTAATTTCATTTTTACGTGTCGAGAATTTCTTTCCTAAATGAATGAAAGGTCGACGGCCTCTCGATTAAACCGGGACACTACCACCCACCCCAACCTGGGAGTGACTGGTGAAATATGAAAGGAACAGAAAGCAGAATCCTTTTCTTTGCTGCCTCCAACCCTCCACCATCCAAGCATTAAGCACTTACCTTATCCCTTTGTTAGTTGGGAGGCGGCTTCATATTGGAAACATCTTCCCACATTTGGGCCACGCCCCCTGATCCTCTCTGCATGTCTCGGAGATTGTCGGATGCCTCCTAATTATTGGGCAGATGTTCACAAGGTCGCACCGACCATCGTCCAACGAGCCTCACATACAGACACACACACGCACACAACAACAATGGGCCCACCTGTTGCTCGATGCCTCTGATCAGAAGGAACAACGAGTACCGACTACGCAATATCCTGTCTTTGTGGGAGATTTTCATGGAATCCTCTGCAGACAGAAACGAACGCCCCCCACCCGAATGGACAAAAACCAACGTTTCCCACCCGAACGGACAGAAACCTCCTGTCGTTGTCCTTACAAAGGCTTTTGTGCTTCCTTTCGGAGAATTCTGCCGACAGTCATGTCTGGAATTCGCAAAGCAACTTCTTCGCTTGGCCTAGTAGGAGATTCTCTCCTTCTTCTTCGGTGATTTTTTCTCGTGGACCTCGTTGTCTTCTTTATGATCATCCACCATCATCAACATCGACATCGCCATGGCCACCGTCCCCACCTCGATCTCACTGGCGACCACCTTCACCCCACATCCAAATCGTCTAAAGACCTTCCCCACCTCATCCAAAAACTCCTCCCCGACCCTCGTTCAGACCCCCTGGCGTTGCCTAATTAGAGCGAAGCCCTGCCATTGAGGCAGAAATCGACCGTTTCCCGCTCCCCGCTCCGACCTTCCCTAACACGACCCCACCATACAACTGATCTTTGAGTAATTAATACGTTACAATTGAAATCCTGGCCCCGCCGACCACGTCGGCCATTGTGTTTCGATGTAATTACGTGTATTTAATTAGGCCAATCGCATCGGAAGCCGCTGATCTGTGACGACAGTGGGATTCGCATGACTACGAGTGGCGTCCTTCCTTCTTCCTTCCGAGAACTGGGATGAGACCAGGTCTGAGGGACTGAAACTGAGGTTGGAGTCAGAACCGAGGAGTTGGAGTCGAAGTCGGTGGCTGAGCCTCTGACTGTTGCTTCGTCGTTCTTCCTGTCGGGAAATCGCATGCGAAAAATCAACCCTGCCCACACCGACACTGAGACAAATTCACATACACACTACACTCATACAAACGTCCATTCGGCGCTGGCAGATGTCGCAGCTGCTGCGGATTCCTCGAAACGGACTGTGTGGGTGGCTTCTTCTCTCTCGATTTATATATATCTCTATCTTTCTCCCACTTCCTCTCTCTCTCCGTCTCACTATCGTCCGTCACACAACAATACACTCACATCACAACAGAACAGAACACGATGACAACAACAGCAACAACATGCAATGAGAGATTTCACCGGCTGCACGTTAAAATGTTGCAGCAACCGGATGTGGTTAAAGCAAGCGGATGCGACCCGACTGCCGTAATGGCTTCACTTCCGGAGAAGGGTTTTGGCCCCGCCCCTTCGTCCGCCCACCTATTCGACTGTTGTGGGTGGCGTGAGGCCAAGCGACGGACTTCAGGATGGACAGAAGTTATGTAGTGATTTTTATTCGAAGCAAAATTCAAGTTGAAATTTGTTGAAAACCACGATGAATGAGCGATTGAATGATTACTGTTAGTGCAAATCGATTGGTGAAACTCTCGCTCGATCAAGCGATACCACCTGGAGCTCGCTCCGGGATCGAATTTCGAGCAATCGACTTATAATATTAAATTAGTTTTATTTGTCTCTCTTCGAAATTCAACAATGTTACAAATGAAAAGCTCTCTACAAGCTCCATTAGAGCCGAGTTCACAGGACCACCATACAACAACAACAACCTACACAAGCAACAATGCCAAAAAGAACAACAACAAAAACTTATAATTCCTACAACAATAAACATAACTATAATAATGCCCTCTACTCTACTATTCTACTATTATTATTATTGTGAATAATTTCGGTTCAACCTCCCAGGCTGAAGTCGTTGTTCCATCCTCGCTCTCTGTCTCGCCTAATCTATCGACTATCTCTCTCTATATCTCGCTGTCTCAGTCTCTCTTTCTCTCTCTCACTCACACTCACATAGTTGGTCTCCCTCCCTCCTCCTCTGGGAGCCGCATACATTCTGGTTCGCCTTTGCGGGAAGCTTTCAAAACCAACTTAAACTATAACCGTCCCTGACCCTGTCTAGTGTGTCTCTGTCGCTTTCTTTCTCTCTCTATCTCTCTCTGTCTCTCTAATGTGGGACTGAGAATGCCCTCGGGTGGATGGGAAAAAGCTTTTTGCAGCCTGACAAACGAAGCCACCGGGACTTTATTGGGCTCCGGGCTAAATTACGTTCGTGTTCATTTTTCATTCCGGAATTATGATGGAGATTCCTATATGTATAATTTTCCTCGCCACCCTCGCGCCCACATCTCGATCCACACACGGGACGTGGGGGACCACGGCTGCCACCTGGACCTGGACCCAACTCGAACACAAAACAAAAACCCAATCCAAACCGAAGACAAGGATTCGTCTCGACTCGAGCGGACGCCTGGGGAATCGGGAATGTCAAAGGCAGGGAAAAATAATGAAATACAAATATAAACTATCCCACCAGCTAACGACAACAACAAGAGATAACAACAACAATAACAACGACAATGGGATCAGATACAACAACAGCAACAATGCCACACAAATCCTTCATCTGTCCAAGGAGCCCTGCACAAGCTTCACGTTTGTTTCGGTGGCCGATTAAAGCAGGATCCACTGCGGAAGCGGATCTGTTTGTCTACGTGTGTGTGTGAGTGACAGGTCAGGGGAGGAAGGAGTTAGTGAGTGAATTAAAGTGGAGAAGGAGTGAGTGAAAAGGGAGATGGAGTGAATGAAAAGGTAGACGGAGTGAGTGAGTGAAAGGGAGATGGAGTGAATGAAAAGGTAGACGGAGTGAGTGAGTGAAAGGGAGAACGAGAGAAAGATGAACTCTTGTCCCTTGCCATTTGCAGCTGGAGCCCAATTTCGTGCGACGCAAGGCAAATGTGAAGTCGATCCCTTTTCATGGACCGCCCACAGAGCTCTGTTTGAACGTCAGCCCCGAGGCGGTCGCATCCACGACTCGGCAGGAATCAATTAAATGCGACAGCAAATAAAACCATCCTGTCCCAGGATAGGAATCCGTCCGTCCGCCTTCCGAAAATTGGTGAACCTCGTTCGGTTGGAAATCGATGTGGGCGAAAATAAAACATTGCATCGGTTGAACCTGACTACCGCCCCAGCCACGCCCACTCGGACGCCCACCTCCCTTCAAAGTTGAGAAGTTTTCGCCCGCGCTTCCCACAGCTGCATCGACTTGGCCAAGTTTCGAGCATTGTGGCCTGCAGCCAACGTCGTCGTCCGTGGGGCATCGTTCGTCCTCGCTGTCGGTCGATGAGTTGCATCCAGTGATTTATTAATGTGGCAACGCTTGGACGCTTCTCCGCAACGCCTCTGCACCTTGCCCGCCCCTCTCGGTCCCCTCTGCCTTGGGACGTGCAAAAATTAATAATTCGTGTTTATTCCGGCTGCGAAAAGTTGACCCGTCGAAGAGTTTCAAATTGGGAAAGTTTTAGTTATCGCAGCTTCAAGCTGAAGTTTCGCCACTGAGAAAAACTACTCCATGTTCTCTCTCCTATCTGAGGATCAACTTGTTAAGGATGAGATGGTTAAAGATGAAGTAGTAAAGGATGAGGTGGTTAAGTTTGAGGTGGTTAAGGATGAAGTGGTTGATAAAGATGTTGTTCCAACAGTAGAGAACTACAGAGCAATTGATCGAATCTGGTTTGGTCTGATGTGACTAAAACCTTACTAGTTCTGAGAAGGTGAAGAAAACTCCTTTCGTGACTGTTGTGATCTTCCCTAGGATCCTGGCCAAAACAGCTGCTCATCAACAAGCTTCACATAAGAAATTTTCCCGAAGTCACTCGTGGATGGATGAAATCATCAAGCTGTTGAGAGGTTTTAAGCAATCGACTACTGAAAGAAAGATAAGTTTTGCGAAATGAAAGCGACAGGTTCTGGGGTTTGTTTCTGAAATAAGAAGTTGGTGAAACTCGCTCCAAACACAACCTTTGAGGTCAGTAGCGCCAAAAACTTAAAGACCAAGTACTGGACAAAAACAATGAGATTTCGTAAACTTCATGCTTGGGTTCTCTTTGACGAACTAAGTTAATGCACATAAATTCAGAACGATGATGACGACGATGGCTACAACAACACATAGTTGTTCTCACCACTCTCTACAATAAATAGAAACACAACTACAACGACGACTGCATCTGAAGTTGTGTCCAATCTCGCAACAAGAAGTCCAAATTGAATTTCAAATAGGAATTCATAAATTCTCAAAACGAAAGCTTTGCCAATTTAAACTTCATGCCTCGCAACGTCTGCCACGCCTACGCCGCTCCCCTTCTCCGAAGCTGGCCTGAGGCGTCCATCGAGAAACCCAGAAGCCGGATCTGGAGCAGGAAATTCGAAATTTGTGGAATTTGCTTCAGAAGCAAGGAAGAGGAAACTTAATTTAATACAAACATTCATGAGTCATCAATGCCAAGAGAAAGCGATAGAGATGGTGAGAGACAGAGAGAGAGAGAGAGAAAGAGAGTGACAGAGAGAGACAGGGCGATAGTGGTAACTCAAAAATTGAGTCTCTATATAGTTGAAGAGCCTTCGTCTCCTTGTAACAACCAACTCAAGGACTCCACAAGGAATTTTCGTGAGTTTTTTGTGTTTTCTCTTTGCATGCAATTTCCATCGTAAGGCCAAGCGGGAGTTCAGACAATGTGGCCACACCGGCCGCTGGCCATGCAACAATGTCCTTTGAGGTCCTTCAAGTGAAACTCTCCGAGTCACTAAATTGAGCTGGAGTTTGACGAAACGAGAACGTAGGAGAATTAATTGGATTGGATGGATAGTTAGGGTCATCTTCATCATCATTGTCATTATCAACATCGTCATCATATTCATCACTGTTATCATAATCATCGTAGTAATCACTGTCATAACTATCATCATTGTCATTGCGGTTAACATAGTCATCATAGTTATTTTACCGTCATGATAAACTATTTTCACCTGACCTCTGCCTTTACCGAATTGAATGCAATTTTCGAAAAATCGTTGCCAAAACAAACAATCAGCAGCAGCGAAAGCAGCCGCCGTCCCCTCGCTTTGAATGCAATTAACAAATGAAATCCTCAACTGTGAACTTTTTTAGGACTAAGGCCGGAGTTCACATTCGTTCAGCTCTTAAATATTAATTAGATAAAAAGCAATGGAAACAACTCACATTGGCCGCAAGATTCCAAAACATGTTCCAAGAGTCGTCCAAAGATTCACTCAGGAATCATTCAAGGGTTCTCCGTGGAATCATCCAAGGTTCTATCGCAAGTAGTATCCAAGGTTTCCTGCCACAAATCGTCGAAGGTTCCATCCCAGAAATCGTTCAAGGATTTCTTTACAGCACTCACCCAAGATTCCTTCCCAAGAATCGTCTTTGCGTTGCCAACTGCAGGCGACTTCAGACTGAACACTCTCTTTCTCTCCATGTAGGGCTGGATCCGACCGGAAGTCGAAAATGACTTCCGCTCCATCGGTTGGTCACTCAAGTAACCTCTCGAGCGAGCTGCAGGCGAACAAAACTGCAGTTCGAGGACTGTTTAATATCACCTTAAGTGCGAAGAACTTTTCCTACCTCTCTTTCTCCCTCACTCCGTCCCTTTCGCCCTATTGTATATCGACAGCATCCGGAGGAGTTGGAGCAGAAGCATCAGCAGCAACAGCAACAGCGGGGTGTGAAAAAACTTCTCTAGGATCTCATTAAAAATTCATAACTGCTGCTGACTGTTCTCGGAAGGGTTGAGTTGTTGTTGGCGACCATGTTGTTGTTGTAATCGACCATGTTGTCGACCTTGTTGCTGTTATTAGCATTACACAATGTTGTTGCTCTCGTCGTCGTCGTTGAATGCAGCTTCATGGGATGTTTTACTTCAGTTATTGCTGTTCTTGTTTTTGTCGATGCAGGTTCCAGTGATGAGAAAATTATCACTAACTTCGGTCACTCACAAACACAGTCACAAACACACACACAGCCACACAATAACAGGTCACCTTTCATCACAGGAACATCATTAGGCATCGTCATCGCCACATGCCCCAAATTTTGATTCGCTCTCTCCTTAAATTCCCAAAAATTTTGACGTATTTCGTCAGAACAGGAACAGGAAATGTTCACGAGTAGTAGTCGTTTTCTATAGTAGTTTTTGTTATTGTTGTTGTTGTTGTTGCCTTACTTGACTTTCAACTCCTCTCCGCAGACCTCGTGACCCGCTGATTCGGGTCAGTCTGGGTTCCGAATCGTCCTGGAGCGAAGAGGACTCGATTCGATTTGTCTCGCCTCGTCTCGTTTCCTCTCTAGCATAGACTTCTCCGAACGAGGCCGGACTCGGCGTCGCTCGGGTCTCATTCACAGTTCGTCGCACTGACAATTGAATGATTTCAATCCATCAATCCCTCCACTCCTCCAAACAAACCCCTCACCTTTGCCCCACTTTCTGCTCTCGTCCTCTATTATCGCTCCTGCTCTACTCCAACGAACCTGCGGTCTCCATGCCCACTTCATTTCTACCCTCTCCCACTGAGTCTGTCTCGCCGTCGAGAGCGTGTCCTGAGTTCCCAGGACTCATGTGCGCTCCTCTGGTCTTTAGTTTCGGTTTTAATGTTTAACTAACGAGTTACTGCTGCTGCTGCTTCTGCAACCGACTATCTCGCTCACACTCTCTATCTCTCTCCCACCCACAATCTCTATTTCACTCTTCTAGTTCCACTGGTGGTCTCTCTGTCTGTCTTTCGGTCTCCCCTTGGCGCATCTGCTTCGGTTGTTTCATTGTTGTTCCTGTTCTTGTTGTGGTTTTCGCTACGGTTGCCGTTGTACATGGTTTTTGTAGTTCTTGTAGTTCTTATAGTTTCTTGTGGTTTTCTCGGAGTTGTTGTAATTCTCATTGTTTTTGTCATGCTTATTGTTGCAATTGTCGTTACCATCACAGTTGTTGTTGTAGTTCTTGCTGTTGATGTAGTAATTGGCGTTCTGATGTGATAATGAGAAAGAAATTTCAATGTTGAAATGAATTTGAAATCGCTTCGGAGTCTTCTCGACACCGGCCACTCATCAGTCGACCACAACAATGATTTCTCCACCTTCTCTTTCTATCTTCTCTTTCTGTCTCACTCACACACACACTCCCAAACTCTCTCTGACCTCCTCCATCGACCGTGTCGTGTTTTGTGAAACAGTTGAAGCTCTCGAAGTTTTTGTCCGAATTCCCACTGTGAAGTGCGTGTGTGTGGTCAAAAGAGAGGGAAAACATAGAGAAAGACAGAGCGAAACAGAATGAGGGGTGAGTTCGGTGGGAAGGAGGCAAAGTGGGGTATGGAGACGGAAATTAAGTTGAAGTTTCCGTATTTAATTATTGCAAGTCTCAAATTTTTTTCTGAATTTAATTCTGTTTCTACATACATAGTTTGATCTGTTCGCAGGATCAATTCCAATTTATATTTCCACAATGGTCTCGTTCAATTTGGAAGTGAAAATCATAAAAAATTGTACTTTTTAATAATAAATCTATATAATATAGGAATGTTTGTTTATGTTATATGGAATGTTTATTTATATTTTATTCATTTATTTATATTTTATTTACAAATGTTTCGTGATTTTTCGATATTTCGGTGAAAAGAGGAGATTTAGGAAATTTTTCAAGGCATTTTCGCGATTTTCAAGTCATGTAGGAACTTTTCAGGAAAATGTTCATGGAGTAGAACCATTTTTTAAATTTTTAGCCGATATTCGAGCCACTTTCGTCCAAATTCCGGTTCTTGACCACACTTTGGCATCGAGTTCTAAATCGCAGTTAAGCCAAGACACGAAGCAAACACCGACTGAGCAATGCTGCCAAATTTAAGTAGCCACGACAAGAACCCGACGCCGAAACCAAACTTCGACAACATTTTCAAGCAACATGATGACGGCGAGAACATGTTGCGGGAGGGAGACAAACATCATGTTGCTTGAGCGCTGCATTTTTCAAATCCAAACAAATGCAAACAAACAAAAGCACAAAGACCATGAGTGAGCGAGAAAGGAAGGCAGAGAGCGAGAGAGAGAGGTAAGCAAAGGGTGGTAGAGAGGGAGGCAGGGAGAAATCGAACGACGAAGGGAAACCCAACAAATGTTGCGGTTCCGCATGCAAATCGCTCGCCGATGTTTGGTTAGTGAATCGATCAGAACCAAACGGCACGGAATCAATCAATTATTTTCAAAAAATTTCCAAAAAAAAATACATGCTATAAAAATACCTGCATATACAAAACGGAATTTAAAAAAATATTTGAAAACGATTAAAAGTATTTGATAATAATTGAAATACTTTTTTTCGATTAAAAAAATTATATATTTACAATTATTTAAAATTTGTAACAATAATTGATAAATTGGATTTCAAACGAGAAGTAAATTTATTTCATACGAAATATTGAATGAAAATGACAAACACATACAATCGAAAAAATTTAAAACTAACAAGTGTTTTTGCTAAAGTACTTAAATTCTAACCTACAACAATAATCCCATTGGTAAATATTTTAAAAATTTTGATTTAAAAAATGGTTTCAAAAATTATTTAATCATTTAAAAAATGTGTCAAAAATATGTAGAATATTTAAAAGTTCAATTGAAAAAATTATTTGCAAAAAAGTGCTGAAACACTCGATTAAATTATTTTCAATACAAAGCCTCATTACAAAAAAAAATAAAATAAAAAATTTTTAATGTTAATGATATCAAAACTTAAAACCATCCAAAAGTCGAGGACAATTAGGAGCTATGGATGGACCGTTTCAAAGAGATTCCTTTGGCCGAAACGAAAGCGATTTCAAGACTTTTTAAATTTGGCGGTTCGCAATCGTTGACCCAAAAATTGTATCTCAACGGCAGAGTATCTGCATCTACTCGACCAGTGGCCACCAAATGTATCTATGTGTGTGCGTGTGTGTGTAAGTGCACCTCGGATGTCTGTCCATGGAAAGATTCTAATGAAAGATTCTAATCGATTCGAAGCGAGTTCGCAGCGCATCTGCCAGATACATGTATCTGTGCCAAGTTATTATGTCACCGCGGACGGAATTCAAAATTCGAGCGTTCCTCGAAGAATTCCTAGAACTGAATTTTATTTTCGTAGCTTCGTTCGTTCGTTTTCGTTTCGCCTCGTTTTCCTTCACGACTTCTGTCTTTTTGGTTTTGTTTGCTTTCGCACAAACATCGATCCACAGACAGCCGCGCGCCAGCCGAGCATCCGAGAGATTTTCATCGGCTGCCGCTGCCACGCCCCTCTGCCTGTCCCCCGACCGCCCCTCGGCCCCACGCTTTAATGGCCTTAATTAATTCCGCGCGGCTCGGGTCGGAATTCGCTGCGATGGCCGCGGCGTCGCAACAAAGAAAACGCAATTTGCCATCGCCTTCGCACCGGACGTCGGGGAGGATCGGGTGGAAATTCGCGAAATCTAGAAAACTCATTGGGGTATCGGGAAAATGCAGAAAATCATTTGGAAATCAAGAAAATCAATTTGGAAGATCTGCTTGAATATTGAAAAAAAAAACAATACATACTAGGTTTATTCTTTTGGAAAAAAATTGATTCAACATCAAAAATACATTTCTAATCGATAAAAATTATGATATCAATAAAATTCATTTGGAATCGGGATATTGATATCGATAAAATTAATTTGAAAATCGATATTCTTTAGTAATTTGCAAAAACTAATTTTGGAATAGAGAAAAATTATTTGGATGTCGATAACACGCATTTGGAAGCTGAGGAAATTCATTGGGATATTGGAAAAAGTTATCGAAATCTATCGATATCGAAAAAATTCATTCGTTAAAATGAGGATATCGATATATTCCATTTGCAATAATTCAATCGAAAAATTAATTTTGATATGGAGCAAATTAATGAGGAAATCGAAAGTTTCTTGTAAATTAGGAAAATTTATTATGGAATCGATATCGAAATATCATCGAGCGATTCATAGGTTTCTCCAAATCCCTCGCAGTTCGTCTCGAAATAATGGAGAATTTCTGAGAAAAGCAGTGACAACCATTGGAAAATCACGTTGGATCCATCGTGACCGATGTTGATGAAATTCCCAGCGCTGCAATTGTATCTAGATACGGTCGGTATGGGAGAGCCCTTCGTGATCGCTCGCAATTGATTGTATTCCTGACCACGGATCGCTTCGTCTTCGTCGCACAAACGCATTTTCCATCGGATATCGGACGGATCCGCCTCTGATAGGATCTTCTTCTTGTTTTTCTTCCACCATTCGAGGGGGCGTGACGGGGGGCGAAAGGGGGTCGACCCATGTCGTCGTGTGGAATGTATCTGCGGAATGCGGAGCCAATTAATTACCAGTCAAATTTTGATTGTTTTGTTTACGAACTGCCGTGGAACGAGGCGACAGTGGAGAGAAAGAGACTAAAGACAAAAACAATCATGAAAACAACCACAATAAAAACAACAACAACAACGAATCTGAGAAATACCTCTCGAACGACACGCGGTTCATGTTCACGTCTGGCAACGCCATTTCCTCCATCGAGGCGTTTGAATTTCCTACGAAGATATGTCTGTAGCTAGATAATCGTCGTCGTCGTTTGGTCACAGATACAAACGCATATGGGCATCTATGAGATACTTCATACTAACGTTGTTGTTTTTCTTATTATTTTTATTGTAGCAGTTGTTTTCTTTTATGTTGTTGTTGCTGTTGTTGTTGTTGCCGTTGATCGTTTGAGGCGACCCCGTGCGAGTTGTTGTTGGCGAAAGGAATTTCAGCGCAAATCGCACTTGCGTGGTGAACACACACACACACTCACATAGACACACACACACACAGTGGAGGGTTTTCGAGGACGGACGACCCGCTTGTTGAATGCCGAATAGTATCTCAAAGATACAGCCACACTTGCCCACAACTAGGCTTCTCTCGCTCTCTCTCTCTTTTCCTCTCTTGAACTCATTTCCTCATCTCATCGTCTTCGGTGCTCTCACGACGACGGCGCCAGGGATGCCACAGGTGGGTGAAAAATACACCTGGCGATAACGAAGAAAATATCAACGGAAAAGAAATTTGAAGAGATTCAAAGGAAAATATTCTATTATCGTCAATAGTTTTTTTCAATTATTTTTTGTTGAGAAAAACACGAATTCGACTTTTCCCATATTTTACTTCTGTTATTTTATTACTCTTGGACATCCCTGGTTCGCACCGATTTGAATCCGCTCTCTCTCTCTCTTCCTCTAGCCAATTGGTCTCTCACTCTCTCCCGCTCACTCTCACGCCTCGTTCGAGTTCAATCGTCGTTCGCTCGACGATCGCAGCGCCGCCGCCACCCGATGCCGAGCGGTCGCAATCCGAAGCTTCGTTGGAATGTTGATCGAGCACATAAAATGCATGTTGTTGTTGTTGTTATTGTTGGCGCTGCTGTTGTTATTCATGTAGTAGTTGTTATTGGATTTTACGATTCCAGATACAGCTACGTTACAGCGTTCATAGAAATTAAATTGCACTCATGCGTTGTTGTTGTAGTTGTTATCGTTGTTGTTATTGTTGTTGTTGCAATAGGAGGACTTTACATCGTTGTTATTACAAATGCTCATTGTTGTTATTCCACTTCTCGTAGTTGTTCTTGTTCGAATCGTAGTTTTTGTTCTAGCTGGAGCTGAAACACAATCAAAATATTTCAATTGAGAAAATCATTCGAGAGTTTCATGAGTTGTGAGGAAACTCCATCGAAAACGAGACGATCGCCGAGTCAACGATTTATTTATTCGAATGTCAGCAGCAGCAACAGCAACAGCAACAACAAGCATAAATAGTCAAGCCCCACCAGCAACAACAACAATAATTGTTAAAGCAGCACCCATTCGCTCGCTTCTCAAATTCGCCTCTGTGTGCGTGTGTGTGTGTTGGGTGTGCGCTCTCTCTCTCTCAATAGTTCTTGGCGTTGCCACAAAGTCTCAATTAGTTCGAACTCTCCCCTCTCACTCTTTTAGGTAGATTCACGAACTTTTTTCACCAAATGAATTCATCTTCCTTCTGCGAACATGGTTTCTTCGTTTATATCCTTCCTGCTCTATAGATCTGGCAACGCTTCGTCAGAGACACGACGTTCTCGCGAGATCGTTTAACAGGGCTGTCGGCATTTCTTCATTCGAAGTATTTCACTTCACCTTCACTCTTTTACTAGAGATTTTTTAAGACTATTCGAATTTCGAAGGCAAGAAAAACAATTTTTCTCATTTCATTTCTCCAATTTTCAATTTCAATTTTCTTTGTTTCTAAAATGCTTTTGGCTCTAAATTTTGATCAGCTCGGGCGAATCTGTCGACTTGATTCAACTCCACTCCACTTTTTCATGGCCATCACCGATCGAAGACACCGAGTCGGCAGCCCTGATCGGATTTGAGCACTATTTGTCTCTCCCACACGCAGGAGACGGTGATTGAGAGAGGCAGAAACAGTGAGCAACAGCGGGAATGGCCCGATGAGTGAAAGGGAGGGAGCAACTGGTGAGAGAGCGAGCGCAGCCGCCTCCGCTCCCGCCGATCGACGACGTCGTTTGCGCTCGACGCCGTCGCTCGCTCGCTCGCTCGGCCGACCGATCGTCGACGTTGTCGCCGCCGTCGTCGTCGCTCAGTTCACTTTGCGAACCTCGTTGCGTTCAGACGGATCGTCGAATTTCGCTCGTGCTTCGGGCATCCGAACCATACTCCGCCGAGGCTGACAGCAGCAACGACAACAATACAGCAGTAGCAGCATAATCAACTACTAATACTACTACTATAGCAACAACAACTATAAGCAGTAACAGGAGTGAGAAATATTTAAATCAAAACGACCGGAGTAACGTCATCATATCCAACAACAACAAAAAACACCGTCGAGATCAGCAACAGGAAAAAGTAATGGAAATCCTGCGATCTCCCTCCCTCGCGTCGCCCTCTCTCGCTCGGCGATCGGTCGTCGCCGACGACGAGTGAAAACGCGAAAACTCCACGAAAACCGTTCGTTCGGGGGAAAATTCAAGAGTGAACCAAATACAAATACAAGCAAAAATATAATAAAAAGGCAAGAAATAATAGCCAAAAGGAGCAGAAAGAAGTGAAGAACGAAGCAAACAAACGGAGAAAAAATCGTCAAAATCAGAAGAGCCACGGAAAAATAGAAAAGAAAGAAAACGAGAAAGACACCAGCGATTGTGTCTCTGTGTGTGTGTGTTTGTGTGTCCGTGCGTGCGTTCGTGTGCGAAGCGGACCGAGAGTCGGAGGAGAAGTGATAATTTTTTATGGAATGGAATGCGGTGAAAGAGACAGCGAGCGCTGAACGCGGCCGCGTGGCGCACGTGTGCGACTGAGAGAGCGAGCCCGAGGAGGCCGCATGAGTGCGCGAACGAGTGCCGCCGAGTCGTCGTCGTCGTCGTGATCGCCGACCTGTTCCCTGCCGCTGCCTTCGTCTACGAAGCCGACGTCGTCGTCTCTGCCGTTGTCGGGGTCGCATTTTTGTGGGTTTCGAGCGAAGCCGACCGAGTACGAGGAGAAGAAGAAGCAGCAGCAGAAACTTGTTTGGTTTTTGTTTTTTCCCCAATTCAACTCCATTCGCTTCCTCTTCTTTGTGTGTGACTTCAGAGCCGATTGAGGCGAAATAAATAGTCAAATAAATAAAATCAAATAAATAAATTCAAATGAAATAAAATCAAATGAAACGGATTCAAATGAAGCAAATTCAGATGAAATAAATTCCGATAAAATGAAAAAACAGCGAGATAAATCGTGAGAAATACATATTGGAAAGTGGAAAATAGTCGAAGTGACGAAGGGAGAAAAAGTGGAAGAAATTTTGTTTTCTTTAAATCGATCGATCGAGCTTCGAGTGATAAAATAAAAATCCATGCGTCACCCGTGAGAGTTGGAAAAAAGTTGATAAAGTGGAAAAAAGTCGACGAAATTCGAGCGAAAACTTCTTCAAATTCCAACGACAGCAGCAACTACAACAACAACAACAACACGAGAGAGTCAACAACAGTCAACGTCAAATTATTTTGCTTGGCAGACATAACCTCAACAACAACAACATTAAACACTTACAACAAAACTACGGTCGAAGCTGTTTTCGTGAAAACAAAAAAACACGCAACATGAAAAAAACTTAATTTAATTAAAAATATGCTAGTGTGCGTGAGTGTGTGATCAACAACAACAACAACAAAAAAACGACGAATTAACGAATCCGAACGAGAGGAGATGTTGTTGGTGTAAAGCAATAACAACAACTAGAGCAGTAGGAGAGCGAAAAATTCCGGCTCTCTCTCTCCCTCTCTTTTGAATTTCGCGCCACCCACACGCCACGCCCCCCGCCACGAGGTTTATGATTTTCGTCGCGTTCGCATTTTTCGTCATCGTCGCTGTTATCGTCAGCAGCAACAACAACAACAAGATCAAGAGAAAAAACAGTGAAAATATTTTTAACGTTGCCTCGAGCGCGGATTTCGTCGTCGTCGTCGATCAAGAGGAATTTCGTAAAATTGAAATTATGCCAAAAATACAACAACAACAACAGATACACAGCCAACAGCCGCAGCAGCAGCATCATCCGCAGCAGCCGGCGCAGCATCATCTTCATCATCATCATTACCACCAGCAGGAGCAACAACAACAACACTATCTCCACCCCGACCATGAGGCGTCGCACCACAGCGAGTTCCCGCTGCCCGACGGCTGGGACATCGCGAAGGACTTCGACGGGAAGATCTACTACATCGATCACAACACGAAGAACACGACCTGGCTGGATCCGCGTGATAGGTACGTACCACAGTGTATCCGAAAGATACGACCATCGTCAGATACTAACGATAGTAAGAGACAACAATTGCCAGATACAAGGAGATCCTCAGATACAAGTGATCCTCGGATACAAACGATCCTCAGATACAATGTTGGTCAGATACAAACGATCCTCAGATACAAACGATCCTCGGATACAATATCTGGCTATCCTGTGGACCACTCGTGGTGGCCATGTGTTCTCCATGACACGAAACGACGTCGTCCTTGTGGAATCCCATCCGTCAGATGCGCATCGATGTTTGTATCTTGCATCTGCCCGCTACGCCTCTGTATCTGACGGATGTTTTTGTGTGCGACAGATGTGAGGCGCATCTAATAGATTCCTGCTGTCCTTATTTCGTTGGCTCCGACCGTATCCAATGGATCCGTGAGGATTTTTTTAGTTAACTTAGCTTAGTTAGCCATGTATCTCCGTATCGTTCAGATATGTATTCGTTACTTGGTCTGGGAATAAAAATCCAGAGATGTTTTCATATTTCTCACACTTGCTGTTGAAAATACATTCGATTTCAGTGTAAACAATCATCATCATTATCATCATCATCTGGTAGCAACAACAAAATTCCGAGGTCAGCAATCGTGGATAGAGATTGATTGCTCCAGATCGATTATTGTTGTTTCAATTTGTTGTATTAATTTCATAATTTTTTATTCTGTTTGGAAAATTTTGAGTTTTTATTGTGTTTACAAATTCTTGATTTTTGTGATTTTTTAAAATACAAGATTTTTTATGACTGGAAATGCATGATTTGTAATTTTGTTTTAAAAATTAATGATTTTTCATTGATTTGAAAATTCATGAGTTTTCAATGATTTATAAATTCATATTTTTTATTTTGCTTTAAAAATTTATGATTTCTTATTGTGTTTACGAATTCATGAGTTTTTATTGATTTCGAAAACTGGGTAGATTTTCATTGAATTCGTTGATTTCGAATTTTTTTACCCAACTGAAGGATTTCTACAAAAACGTATTTTATTTTTTCTTCTTGTTGTTGCCCCGGTTGTTGTACTTGTAATTGATGTGAGCGAAGTTGCTGTAAAATATGTTCCCATCCCCTCGTGCTTCGCTGCGAGTTCAACTAAACTTGGACTCTTAATCATCGCATTGGAATGCGTTCCGAACGTACTTGTTGTAGTTGTTGTAGGTTGTTTTTGGTTTTTTTTGTTGGTTGCTTTATTTATTTATTTTGGTTTGTTTGTGTATTTTTTGCTGTAGTATTTCATTTCATCTTGTTGTTGTTATTATTGTAGATGTTGTTGGAAGATGTTTTTGTTGTTTTTGTATTTCGACTTCTCGCTCATCGCTCGCACTTGCGTTCGTTGTGTTCGCTCGCTCGTTCGAGTTCAGCTCAGTTCGTGGCATTTGGTTCTGTGCCCGCTGCCCCCAGTCAATCTGTCTCTATGTCTGTCCATCCATCTGTCTGTCCGTCTGTCTGTCTTCGTCTGATCGTCTGTCCATCTATCCATCTGTCTGTCCCTCTGGCAGAGACAGACGGACTCTCGCACACAATATCCCAGCGAATTTTTTTTTTGGGCCTTCGCTTGGGATTTCGGTCGAGCGACGATCGGACGATCGCGCGATCGTTCGTTCGGTTGGAGCGTGTTACAAAATGCTCAAATATATTTCTGTGCCAATTGCGAGCGCTTCGCATGCCTGCCTCAGATACAGATACAGCCTGTATCTGTCGTCGGCGACAGCTGTTGGCGCAGATACCGCTTGAGTATCCGTCTGATGCAGGGTGAGAGGGAGATGGAGACGAGCGAATTTGTGGGCATGCCACGCCTCCCCCGCCCCTCCTCTCCCACACACACGCAAATTTAATTTCAACGAAGACGACGAAGAAGAATCGATGCACCCTGCATTATTCGCGAGCAATTGGAACCGCCGTTGTTGTTGTTATTGTTGTTCCCGCCACGCATCGCAAATTCGATGCGTTTGCTTTTCCTTTTAACTCACTATTCCATTACATTAATTTTATTATTATTTTACTTTATTTCATGTTATTTTGTTTCGTTTCATCGTTCGGCCGAAGTGTTTTGCAATTGTTCGTGCTCATGTTGTTGTTGTTGAAAGTTGTTGCCGGCAGCGCGAAATTCCATTCAACAACAACAAATGTTAAGAGGCCAACAATAACAAGAAGAAAAATTACAGCCACATGAAGAGCAATAACAAATAATAATAAAAATAATCATACTCAAGTTGCTTGCACACGTTTTGACTTTGGAATTCGCTGTGCGAAACACAAACACATACAGATACACACTCACATTTCTCTCCTCTCTTGCCTCTTTCTCTCTCTCCCTCTCTCTCCAACACAATCTCCCACTCCATCTCATTTCTTTCTCTCTCCCCTGCTCGGTTGAAATGTTTGCGGTTTTGATTGACGATCGTCGCGAACGAACGTTGGAAAATCCTCCAGATACGCCCTCGACATGTGCACGACGTGTATCTGGTGGATTCACAGACGAGCATCTGCCGGATCCAGCAGATGACGAGAATCTCGTCGATATTGTACATACAACAAAGTATCTCAATCGAGAGTAATTGTCGTGAATTAAACTAAAGTCTGGCGAATTTTTATCCCAGGAATTTCAAAGAGTGAGGCGAAATCAGATGGGGAGAGAGAGAGGGAGTTAGGGTGGGGAGGGCGTGAATGCGATAGATGGAGTGTGAGATAGGGTGAAATTGGAGGATGATTCTCGAGCAAAAAAGTGCTCACCTCAGTGAAATTTGAAGCTTATGGCAAGCATGAAATTAAAGCCGCTCGAGACAGACAAACGGAGAATCAAAGGACAGACAGAAAGAACGGACATACTGACTGATTACAAACAGATAGACAGATATAAAAATCCAAGATGGATGGACGGATCATGGATCGAATCAACTTCGTTTTTCAAATCGTTCCCCTTGTTCAAAGTCGAGAAAGAAACACATTCTCCAATTGAAAGAATCTCAGATAACTTGACGTCTGTCCGAGAGATGCGAATTAGGAGTAGAAGAAGAAAAAGGGAGTGGGGAGGGGGAAATAAGGAGGAGAATGGAGAGGAAAAATCAAAAAGATAATGGAAAGGAGAAGAAATCGGGAAATGAGAACCAGAATGATGAAGTTAGTGAGAGAAACGAGGAAAATCAGAATGAGAATTTGGGGGAGAAAGAGAACAGAACGATGGAATAAAAGAGAAATTAATGATAGAATAATAGATAATAGAGCAGATAATAGAAGCTCCCGCCATCCAGACCACGACCAGCACCAAAACCACCGACGACGACGGCCACGACTTCGATTTCCACGTCGAGTCGGCGCAAGAAAACGTTGCGGAAATCTCGCCAGATACAACATGTGTATCTTGTGGATACGCCGCGACATCGACGTCGTCGACATCGAATTCAATTTTCCACTTGAATCGCATGGGGAGAAACGGAAGATGAAGAAGAGAAGGAGGAAACGAGATGCGCCAAACGGCGTTTGTAAATAATGTATCCGCGAGATACATCCACTGTACATGTGTGTGTGTGTGTGTGTGTGAGCATAGCTTGATTACATGGCATGGTAATGGAACAACAAAAGCAACAACAATAATCACCACAAACGCAACAAGTACCTCCAGCCACTCTTTTTTCAAACTCATAGTTGCATCCGATGGATGCAGCACCAACTCCAACAACAAAGGCAACAGCTGCAGATGGCGGCGGATGCACGCGCTCGCTCGCTGTCTCGCCAGAAGGGGGCCGGGGAAAAGGGATGCAAAATATCAGAGGGAGAGAGAGAGATGGAGATGGAGGGACGAAGAAGAGGAAGATAAGTCTGGCTTCGGCAGCAATCCGAGGGATCGCGCGGAATCGCGTCGAGCTTTTCCGCTGCCGCCGATCGTCCGTCCAGCTGTCTGTCTGTTTCTCCATCTGTTCCTCGGTCGCTTGGAAATTTTTGCGATTCCTCGTTCGTTGCATCCATTGCCGTCGAATCCATCGCAATGCAGCCTGTTGTATCTAGATACATGCCATTCCATTCCTTTTCTTTTCCATGCCACGCAATAAAATGTTGCTATCGTTGTTGTTGTTGTTGTTGAAAAAAATGTCGCCGCGTCATTTTTTTTTTGCTGCTGCTTTCGATGTTGTTGACTGTTTTATTTGATTGCATTTTATTTATCACTATCTCTATCACTTTCTTACTCATTCTGTCTCGTTCGATCTCATTTCATAGTATGGTTGTTGTAGTTGTTGTTTGTTGCTTCCGGTCCTTTAAATTAGGCGCCAATTGTTGTTGTTGCTATGGATTTTCTTCATTTTCTTCTCGATAAAGAAAACTTATTCTAACTGCGATCAGAACGTTTATGAATTTAATCTCAGTTGACAAAGCAGACAAAACAATAACAACAACAGAAACAATAATAACAATTACAAGAAAAACAAACACAAGCTCAAACAAATATCATCTTCAACAAAATATCCAATCAAATAAATCACAAACAACTATGCAAAAAAGCACCAAGAAACAAAAAACTGAAAGACCTCAAGAATCCAAGGAATTCAACTCAATCCTTGCAGTTGCCGCGCCCTCCGCTTTTGTGGTCAGGGCAGGAACTTCATTAGGTCATAAATACAACTAAAGAGAACAACAAAAAACCGTCCAGCCAACAACAATGGTCGAAAAAAATGTTCCAAAAGAAGGTCGAAGATTTTTTTGGTTTTCTGAATTCTCGAGACGAAGAACAAAAAAAATAACAAAATCCTAAAAAAAAACGATGGAGGTCGAGAGAAAGACAGTGAGTGAGTGAGAGAGGGAGACAGAGATAGCGCGATGGTCAGCGATGGAAGATAACGGGGACACTGTGAGTGAAGAGAGGAGGAGGATGGGGGTCAAGAATCGAGCAGAAGGCGACTGGGGGAGAAGCTCATGTTTAGCATATCTTTGCTCTTAATCAGCGGTGGACGAGGGAACACCAACAACAACAAAGACTTAAACAACAAAAATACCAATACTACAACTACAACAACACCACGCAATTCACACGCATGCATCACAGTCTTTAAAATGAAGCAAAAAATAAAATGAAAATCCAAAAGATTCAGATGGAGTGAAGAATTGAGTGAACGCTCGCGTGCATCTCACAGATACACACAGACAAGAAAGAGACTGGTTTTGCGAATGCAACAAAAACAACAACAACTGCAACAATCATAAAATATACCAACAACAAAAACAAGAGCGAAACGTCGATCGAATGCTACTGAAAAATAATAAAGAAAAACAGCAACAACAAGAAGCAACATAAAGTATCTACAATTGCATTTGTATTTGTATCTTTGTGTTTGTCGCTGTCATTGTTGTTGTTATTGTTGTAGTTGTTGTTGTACTCGTAGTCGTCGTCGTCATTGTTGCTTTTGCTGATTATGTTGCTGCCGCTGGCATGGAATGCGGTCCGCAACAGTTGCTCGTCGAACAGTGAGCGAGCGAGATAGAACTATCTCGTCTTACTCTCTCTCTCTTTCCCACTTGCATAGATACTTCTTATTGCTATCTGACAGATACGTATTTCGAATTTCATGCAATTTTCTTCTCTTGGAGGAGATCGCGTTGATTGTTGTTGTAGTTATTGTCATTGTTGTTGGAATTGGAAATGCTGCTCGTCGTCGTCGTCGTCATTGTTGTTGTTGTATCTCTATACACATAAACATATCTCAATTTTCTTTATGATTTTTCAATTCGTTTCGCTCCTTGTACAAAATTCCTGCCTTCATCGTCATCGCCTCGAGTTGTTGTAGTTGTTTTTCTTTTGTTTTTTGCCTTATCTTATTTTGGTTTATTTTTTGTTGTCTTATTTTTGTATTGTTTTTGTTGTTTTGTGCAATTATTGTTGCTGCTGTTGTTGTTGTTGTCCTCCTTGTTGCCATGCCAATTTAGCTGCAGTTCATCATTGTCATCGTTGTTATAGTTGTTGTTGTTGTAGTTACTGCTCCCCAATGACAATTAAATGATTACAAATCGTCTTTTTCGCTCAATCGCTCTCTCTCTCTCTTTCGCTCTTGTTCTCTATTTCACTCCCATCAAACTTCTTTGATCATCAATAGATCGGTTGATAGATTTCGAGATGGAGGATGAAGGAAAGGAGAAGATCTAGAAAAAGGAGGTAGAAGAGAAAAAGTAGAAGGAGAAGAAAAAGTAGGAGGAGGATGAAGTTAGTGGAAAATTATGCTGCGAATGATTGGTCAATTTTCTGTCGAGAATCCTTGGAAGATCTTCCAGTTCCTTCCTCTTCTCTCTCCCCAAATTATCTTCGTTCCATTCTTCGCCTCATCGCTGTTTGGAATAATGTCGTTTGTATAGAAGCAGCAACCAAAATTTATGATTGGCATCATGTTGCAGGCTGTGGTAAGAGAAAAACCGACAACAACAAGCAGCAGTAAAGAATTTCAATGGCAAAAAATGACGAAAAAAAAATCTCTCGAAGAACTCTCTCGATGTCGTCGTGGTCGTCGATGTTGCTGAGTCCTGCATAGCGAAAATTTGTCATGCAGTAACAACAACAACAATATCCTCTTCAACAACAACAACATCATCATCGTCATCATCATTAGCAGCAACAGCAAAAAACAACAACTACAGCATCATCAGCTACTGGAATTTCTTGTCGCTATGAAAGGGGGAAAATTTGTTGCATATTGTTGTTGTTGTCTCTATAGTTGTTGTTGCTGTTTCTACTGTCGCCATAGTCGTTGTCGTCATCATCGATCTTGTTGTTGTTGTTGTTTTTGTTGCTGGTCGTTGTCATTTCTATCGTTGGCAACTTGTGGCCAGTCGATGAAAAGTTTTGTTGCATGAATGTGTGGCTTTTATTTGTTGTTATTGTAATATGTTGTTGTTGCTGCCTACTGGAAATCCTCGACATCTCGCGACAGCAGAAAATGTTGTCGATGACGACGACGACGACTTTGGCGACATTTTTTTTGTGTCGCTTCTCCGTCGAAGATAGAAGGCGGATGGATTGATGCAATGAAGGGGGAGATCGAGGAACGTGTTGGGGATGGTTAGTGTTGGAAAATACAGCAACAACAATAACAGTGGCAACAAGAAAAACAATTGACGATGCAGAAAAATGCAATAACAAAGTTACAACAAAACCATAGAACCGGCTGCAATTGCAGAAAGAGAAATAAAGAAGAACAAGAAGCATAAGAGACAATCAATAAGAGTACAACAACTACAAATAGCGAAATAGATAAAAAGATAGAACGATGACATTCGTGTCAAAGCAACGATCGCTGTGGAGGACGAGAGGTGGAAAAAGAGAGAAGAGAAAGAAAAATGTTGTGGACAAAAATGCAGAAAATATCGAGAGAGGGGGGAGAGACACGGACAGAGAAAAAGAGTGAGAGAGCGAGAGAGTAAAGTGGAAACTTCTGCATCTATCTTTTTATGTGTGCTTTTATGTATGTATCTAGATACATTCGCATTCGGCGAGTGCATGCGAACCATGGATGCAGCGTCCTCTGGCGCAGAAATTGCAAACGATCGCGCACACACACACAAACGGACAGACAGACACACATCGAGCCAAGCCCGCCGCGTGATTGAGAACGATGTGGAGGAGAAAAAGGAGGAGACAAAAAGGGAGAGGAAAAAGGGGGAAGGGGGCGATGCAATTGTCAAGCTGTGGCGGCGATTGAGTGCACAACAACAACAAAAGCAGCAGCAGAAAAATATCAAGAAATTGATGTTGAAAAATATGATTAAAATATGCAACGAACGCAGGCATCCGATAGATACACAGATACAATGGCGAACTGTGGGGCGGCCATTAATTAAATTTCTTCCTCTCCTTCGCCCTCCTCCCCCTCTTTTTTTTCCCCCACTCTGTGACTCTTTTTCATTTTAATTTCGTTGCCCTCAACCAGCGAGATAAGATATTGTCGACTTGCATCCATTAGATACAATAGTATCGCAGTATGTGTGCGCTTGAGTGACGTACAACGAGAGAGAGAGAGAACTGTAGCAGCAATAACAAAACAATAACAAAAAACAACTACAATTACAATAACAACTACAACAACAACAATACATACAACATTCTACTTCCTTTCACATTCTTGGCGATGCCATAATTGTATCCACTAGATACAATATATTCTCCCCATTATTATTTCCTCTTCTTTATTCCTTCTCTCTCTTCCTCCCTCTCCCCTCTCTTTCACTCTTCTACCACGCCCCCTGGACTGCATTTTTCGCTTCTTCTTCTTGTTTTGATAGTCGACATAGTTAATGTTGTTGTAGTTGTTGTCGTAAAGTATCTTTCCATCTATCTATCTTTGTATCTGCACTCTTTGTCGTCGTCGTCGTTGTTGCTGTCTTTCGTTGATGTGTTTGTTGTTTTTCTCTCGTTATTATTATTATTGTTGTTGTTGTTGATAATGTTCGTACCGTGGCCCGCAGCATTCGTAGAAGAACTTGTCAAAACCACATTCCATCGCTCTGCCGCGGCGCTGCGACGCCGACGCGTCGTCGTGTGGTCGTCGTTCCTTCGGTCGTACATTTTTTGCGACGGACAGACAGATGGGTGGACAGACAGACGGGCGGACGGACGGATGGTCGTTTATTTGGAGCGGGTTTTCAATAGATTTTCCTCTTGTGCTCTTTTTCTTTTCCTCTTTCTCACCCATTTTGATGTCGTTGTCGTCGTTGTTGTTTTTGTTTTATTTTTTGCTTTTCTTATTGTTTTGTATCATGGCAAAATGTATCTCGATACATGGCTTTCTTTGATACTTTCCATTGAGAGGAATTTTTCATTAAAAACAAAACAAAAAAATAAGAGCAAAACAAAAAATAAAAGGAAACTAAAATAAAAACAAAACAAAAAAATCAAACAAAACAAATTATTCAAAAACAATCGAAATAATGAACGAAGGAGCGAAAAAACTGGAAGTAAAAATAAATGATTTCAAGTTTCGGAGATTTCGACTTCGAAATTCGCAAAAATTCAAATAAATTTAAAATTTCTCGGAACGATCGCTTGTGTGGATGGATTTCCTGTTTTTGTTGTTGCCACAAATTGTATCCGAATTTATGCGCACATGTTTTCGTTTTCGCACAACGGGCAACGTCGCGAATAAATTTCACAGATTCTCTTATTTTTAAAAACAAAATAAAAAAATAGAAAAAATAATAATTTCAAAAAAATACAAAAAATACCTCAAAAAAAAAAAAACCCAAAAAACGAGATAATTTTAAAAAAGATTGTAAAATATTAAAATCAGAAAAATTTAAGAACAATAAGAATTAATTGTTAATTAATTAATTTTAATGAATTATTGAAATTTCAAAATATCCTCGTTTTTATTTCTATGAAACGTGAAAAATCGATTCGAATCTGAATCCAGGACGATTCGAACTTCGTTCTTCATCCTCTTTGTATTCTGCGCGCTATCTCCAATATATCCATAAATCCTTATATATCCATATCTAAGGATAGATACTTCCATCTATCTATCTATGTGCCCATCTGTCGACGATCGAATGCAGTCGGCCGTGGGGCGTCCGAGTGGCCGACGTATTCGAACAATGCTCGTCTCTGTGTTTGTGTCTGTGGATCTTCCTCCATTTCACTCACTCGCACACGTTACTTACCCCTCTCACTCCCTCCCCCTCGCAACTCTCTCGCTCGCTCTCTCTCTCTATTCACTCTATCGTCGGCGAAAACAACTGTTGCGGCCTTCGCATACCAGAGCATTCGAGTTCAAAATGCGAATTCGAATACGAAAAATGTGAGGCGAAGCGGCAAACTAAAAACTACAGCAACAATAACAATAACAACAATATAAAACTCATTCACTCGCTCATCAACTAATAACAGATATAACAACAACAACAATAATAAACGGCAACAACTACCATCATCAACAACAATCCACAAAGCTGAACGTGCAGCGGAACGAAACGATAGAATTTCGCTCTACCGCCCCCCGCCACGCCCCCTTTACAGATCATTCGCAGAAATTATGATAATCGGTATCTGAGGGATTCCATCCACAACTGAAATGAGCATCTTGCAGATACTTTTGCATCTCATCGCTTCGATAGATGATGGATTTGAATCGATTGAGGTGGCGAAGGAGATGGAGATGAAGTCGAGGGCGTTAGACTTGTGGAATTCTTCACTTCAGACGCTGACATTGACGTCGATCGTCAGGCTCGCTCACTCTCCATCGTTCACTAGAGGGGGAAAAGTATCTCGGATTTGCATCTACGACAATTTCAGTTATTTTCTATTATTATTTCTTTTTCGATCATTCGATAATTCTTTCAGTCGATCTTTCTCTCATTCGATCTTTCTCTCTCTTTTACATCTTTCACCTCTCCCTCACCCGCATCCTTCACATCAATTTCCTTGTCACAAAAACCTAAAATTTAAAAATTTAAAAAAATAAAAACAAGAATTTTGTATTTTTGTTGACACGTAGAAATTCCAAGAAGTCGCATAATTTTCTTGGACATCTTCAGATTAGACAAACTACATATTTTCAATGCGAAACCCAAAAAAACAAACAAAAACAGCAACAACAACAACAATTGACATCGAGCATCATCGATCATCAACGATCATTGACAGCAGCGATGACTGATGATCATGTTGGTGACGATCGTTGTTATTGTTATTGTTCTATTGTTGTTGATGTTTCTCGTTCCTTTTCCCATTGTCAATTGTTTCGCCTCGGTTGTTGACTTGGCTCGATTTCACGGTCTTGTGTGCGAGAGCTTCGAAAACAATTTCCGAAATTCGCCCGCGACTCCCCGATTCTCCCACCCTCAATTTTTGTTGTTATAATAGCTGATATTTTTGTTAATTAAAATCGTCCATCCATCCATCCATCAGTGTATTCATCTATCTATCTGTCTGTCTATCTGCCTGACTGTCTGTTAGTCTGTCTCTTTCTCGTCTTGTCTGGCCTTCATCTCATGACAAATTGTCAAAAATTCTTTTTGGTTCAAGAATTTTCGTGGATGAAAATTCCAAATGGCAATAACAACAAAATGGCTACAATAAATGCAACAACTAAAGCAAGGAATTCGCAAAAACAACAAGAAAATCACAATAACAAAAGATCCACAATAACAATAAATAAACAACAACAAGACATTCACAATAACAACGAATCCACGACAAAAGTTCAATGAAATTTTCATTGAGCAAAAATTTTCTCGTTCCGCATTGTTTCTTTTTTTTTTAATATTTTGTTTTTTAATATTTTATTAATTTTTTATTTTATTTTTCTTGATTTGTATTCATTTTTCGTTATTTTAGCATTTACATTCATTGTTGTTTTTAATATTCATTTTTGTCGAAACATTTTTTTATTTCATATTTCATATTTTCATATTTAAATATATTGTTATTTTCATATATAAATATTTTTTTATTTTCATAGTAATTCTTTTGTATTTTCATTTTTATTTGTCATATATAAATATTTTTTATTCATATTTAATTTTTATTTTATTTTCATATATAAAATTGTTTTATTGTCGTTTAAATAATTAATTTTTTTTTTCAAAATATCCGTTTTTATCTTCGCATT
This sequence comes from Coelopa frigida, assembly GCA_017309665.1. Taxonomy (NCBI): domain Eukaryota; kingdom Metazoa; phylum Arthropoda; class Insecta; order Diptera; family Coelopidae; genus Coelopa; species Coelopa frigida. The sequence goes on along the minus strand of CM029561.1, from coordinate 19,666,290 downwards.
TAAATGTTTTCATTTTTTCGCATTTAAATATTTGAGTTTGTTTTCGTTTTTGAATATTTCTCTTATTGTTATACTTTTACAATGTGTCGATTATTGTTGTTGTGGGCTTTACGTCAACTCAGACGATTTCTTCCACTTCGATTCGATAATGTTTTTTTCTCTCTCGTCGATCTGCCGCCTCAACCTCAGGGCTGACGGCGCCGCCAGCGCTGTCGGCGACGTCGACAACGCGATCAACGACTCTGGAATTTCTATGAATTTCATTTCGACGATTCGACGGCGTTTAATATGCGTGTGTTGTTCCATTATTGTTGTTGCTGCTGTTGTTGTTGGCACAGCATTTATTCAACACAGACAGTTGGATAGACAGACGGACGGACAGACAGACAGACCGTGGAATTTCAACAACAACAAAAACAAGAAATCCATAGCAGACAATGAGACAGAATATCGTACAAAAGTAAATGAAGAAAATCGTAAACCACCGAAGGAAAATAAATTTAGAAAAATTAATGAGAAATAAAAATTCCATCAAAATAGAAATAATCGACGAACGAAAAAAACAAAAATCCATCCGAACGAAAACCACAAACACAAATCCAAAACAAATAACGACGAAGACGACAAAGTGGGAGGAGGGGAAGTTGAAAGAAAAAAAAACAGTTTGAAAAGTAGTCGCTCGAAGAAATAGTCAATAGTTAATAGCAATAATCATAAATTTGAACGTCGTACCGTGTCTACGTGAGACGCCGCGAGTCGATTGCGTCAACTCGACCGATGTCGCCGTCGTCGTCGCCGTCGCTTCGGATGAAATTCCGCTGATCGTACGATCGATCGATCGACCGCCGAGTTTCATTCATCGATCGCTCGTTTGGCCCGTGGCCACCGGTGGCCGCCTCTGGGTTTCCGGTGTGGAAATCCCGGACTCCAGGACTCTCGCTTTTATTATTGTGACTGGATTTCGAAGGAGTTCCTCGCGAGGATCCAGCTCAACTTCCTTTGGCCACCCCCAACGAAGTCTCTGATCTGATTCTCGAAAGCCTCACAAATTCTCGAAGGTCAAACTTCGCGGATTCTTCGATATAGACCTCGTTATTGTCGTCGAACATGGTTTTCTTTTTGTCTACTCGACCTTTTCGATAAGAGATGATCACGGAAATTCCACGTTGACCACGACAGGCGGACAGACGGACACGAATCACATCCCACACGCACTCAACAGAGTTTGACAGAGGCCGCTAAGACGATCGACGCTAAGACGATCGACGCTGAGGCGGTCGATGGTGGGCGGAGCTTCTGACGACAACAACAATAAATACAACAATTCAAGCATTAACTTCGACCATAACAAAAAGTGACTATCAAAAGCCACTACAAGAAATCCCATCTTAATGTGGTGAAGGCGATTATGAAACGCACTGGCATCGGAAGCCAGAGATGCCAGATTTCCACAGAAAAACCCCACACGACAGGTGAATGGAAGAAGCAGGAGGAGCGGGAGGAGGAAGTTTCCCGCTAGAGGATCGGCATTTCCGTTTCCTGTCCGACTGTTTGTCTGGATTTCTGTCTGTTTGGCTGAAAATAACAGTCGCGTCGTTATCAGACATTTGAATGTCTGTCGGGTGTCTGTTGTTGCCGAGTGTTTTATTGATGTTTATTTTTCAGTTGGCTGTTATTTTTGTGGTTGTTGTTGTTGTAAGACAAAATCTCTCACAGGAAATACCATAAAGATCCGCTAGAAGCGATTGTCAAACGGCAAAATGAGACAAAGACCAAAGCAAAACCACATGCAAAGCCAACAACGACTTGAAAATATTTCAAATGCTTTGGAACAATAGAAACAACTACCATCATGAGTATTCACAACAACAACAATACAACAAGAACAGTATTCACAACAACAATATCAAATAATCATGGTCCAAATAAAAATTAATGAAATAGAAGAAAACGCCATGATAATAAAAAGTAATAGTAAACCGCGATAAGAGTCGGAAGAAACCACGATAAGATTGTACTATGCTATCTCGATCTCTTTCTATCTCTTTCTCCATCTCTCTCTTTTCTTATTTCTCTCCCTGCCTCTCCCTTTGTGGGCCTCTGAGTCTTTGCTTCGAGGGACCCCGATAGCGTGATGTTTGGAATGCGATCGTAGGAATGTCTGTCCGCCTGAGGTGGTCGCGGTTGGGGGCGCGGGGGGCGGGATGGTCGCGAGGGTGTGTACGACGACGTTAGCCTGGTAATACAGTTTGGGGCTGGCGATAAGATTGTGTGGCAACAGCAAAATGTCCGCCGTGCTGTCTTCCGAGGTTCCATTCGTAGTAAAATAATATTATTTGGTCGTCCTATTAATTTCATTTCATGTTGATTTCCTCATTCATCTTGGTGTTTGTGTAGTTGTTGTACATGTTGTCGTCGTCATTGTTGTTGTTGGTGTCATTGTTTTTATGTTGTTGTCATTGTTGATTTTGTTTGTATCATTGCTTTTGGAATCGTTGTCGTTGAAGGCGCGTCAAGGTGAGCGCCGTCCGCTTCGACCTAGAGACCCCCAAATCGACCTCCCTCCATCCCAGCCCCAAACTTCTCATCCACCTTCGACATCCACGTCATGTGCGTCTCAAGGCTTTTTGTTTCATCGGCACCGTGCTCTTCTTCTTCTTCTTCGTTTCCCCCACCCACTGCGGTTGGGATTTTTTTGTTAATCTAAAGTCGACAATTTAAGGCTCTTGACAGCATAACAAAAATCGTCTCCCACTCCCTCTATGTCTCTCTCCATATGTCTGTCTCTCTCAGATTCAGGGACCTGTCTGTCCACTCGTACACCTCTGTCGTTTGTTCATCCATCTGTCTGTCCGTCCATCCATCCATCCGTCTATCTCTCTATTTATGGACGTGATTAGAATTGTTGAAATTGGAATTAATGAGCGAGTTTCCGTCAACAGACACGCAGACAGATAACAGTGGTGGACAGGTCTAAGGCGAAGAGAGAAGGGCGAGGGGAACCACCTCCGATTGAGGATGGATGTCCTTGGACGGGATGGGATTTTGTTGTTGTGACCACGACCTCTCCAAGGCCTTCTTCGTCCCACTGTCTTCGCCCACTGGAGCCACCAGCTTTGTTTTTTTTATTCCTTCGTTCTTTTATTCTTTTTTTCACACGAGCCACACGAGCGGCGATCGATCGATCTTTAAATATTCAGCGCGATCTCTTCCAATAATATTTTTTTTTTGTGCGGTTTCATCTCGTTCTTGTTGTTGTAGTTCCTGCTGCTGTGAATTCCACACATTTTTTTCTTATTGTTTGTTATTTTTTCTTCATTCTTAGCTTAATTTGCTAATCTATATTGTATATGAGTTGTTTTTGTTGTTGTTATTCGCATTGTTGTTGTAATTAGCAATCAGCATTCCATAGAAATTTCACACAATCGTTGATGTTGTTGTTTGTATTGTTGTTGTACTGGTTTGGTTCATTGGTTTTGCGGCTATTGTTGTTGTTTGTGGTATTTAAATGACAAAAACATTAACAAAAACAACAACAAGAAGAATTATAGAATTAACATATAAACCTACGCATTTATCGCGATCGTCATCATCATAGACTTCAACACGATCATCATCAGCAACACGATCGTCATCATCAGCACAATAATCATCATTGGCACCAACTCCATCATCTCCACAATCGGTGGCCGGCGCACCTCCGGCTCTTCGACAGACGTCACAAAGACAGGCGGACAGACAGACATCCGAGGCCAGATAAACAGACAGACAGACAGACAAACTGAGATAGACAGACAGATAGAGCGAGACAGATAAAGGCGATCAGATCGATGGAAAACTCAGCTCGCCATGTGTCGGTTACCATTGTTCATAATCCACACATTCCTTCCAGAAGTCTGTCCCTCCATCTGTCTGTGAGCTGTCCGTGTGCTTCTTTCTGCTCGATAAAAATCGGTGAAAACATTCCTCCGTGTTCACCTTCATCTTCTTAAATTTCATTCTCTGACTTTCTGTCCCATCCCGATATCCATCAATTCCTCAGATTCCTATGAATTTACTCATCGATCATTTACTAGCATATTTTCCACTTTGCCCTGGTTTCCATGTCAGTATATCTGTCTGTCTATCTGTCTGTCTATCTCTGCGTCGTCGTCGTCGTCGCCGTCTGGGCCGTTGCGTTTGTCACTCGAACCGTTTAAGCCATTTAAAGTCCCAGAAGGTTAAAGTGTATTTTGTTTCGAACGATTCGACTCGACTCGTTTTTCTTCATTCCATTCAAATTGTTTTCAATCAAGTTTCTTTCTTTCGTTCGCTCGCTCGCTCCCCCTCTCTCATTGTCTCTTTCTCCTCTGGTCTATCTGTAGTTTTTCGCTCTGCGTTTCTATTGTTGTAATTGATTTCAGGCTGAAGCCATAAAAATTCTCAGCTCACACCCACAGGAAAATATTCATAGATCATGGAGATCTCTCTCTCTCGCTCACTCCTCATTCTGGTCTGCTCTTCTCGCAGTCTCGTCGTCGTCGTTGTCGTCGCTCCATCGTTCGTCATCGTCATCAACGTTGATGACTGCTTCGTTGACCTCTGGCACCCGACGTCGTTGTCGTCGTCTTTGTCGTTTTCGTTGTCACCGACTCATTGTTGTTGTCACATTGATTCATTTTTGTTGTCACATTGACTCATTGTTGTTGTAGACAACACTATTGTTGTTGTATATATCGCTATAGTTGTTGTAGACAACGCTATTGTTGTTGTTGTGAACCCCGTTGTCGTCGCTCTCGTTGTCATTCCGTCATTGCCAACGCCCACCACTGACGGCTGAATACCGCAAGCTCACCGAACTGTGACCGCCTCCGAACAACCTCGATTCACTCGCCAGAGTTGCCACCAATCGAGATTCAGTCGACTCTCTCGCTAACCCGATAACCATGGAAAATTCGGTTCAGAGGAAAAGCGTACGAATCAATTGATCAATTGATCGGTCGGTCGATTGGTCGAATAACAGATTATAACAATATGTAGTCGTAGTCGATTGTGGAATGTCCGAGAACAACAAGTGTCATAACGCGCACAATGTCAACAACAACAACAATTACGACTATCATTAACACCATAACAAGAATAACAGTAGCAGCTATTGAAAACCGGAAGAAACATTAAGTAAATATAAACAGCGGAAAATATTAAAGTGGTGTAAAAAATAACGATGGTGTAAAAATAAAAAGGTTAATTACTAGTAAAGAAAATTTGAAAAGTCTAATAAATAATAATATGACAGAAAGTATAAAATGTTAACAAAAATAATATAACATAAAAATAATAAAAAATATATTAAAAAAAATAGCATTCAAAAATAATAATAATAAAAAATATAAACAAAAAAATATAAACCTGCAGTGATAACAAAATATGCGATTATTAAAAATAAAGAATATATTTAATAAAAAATAAAAAGAAAAAAATAAGTTGCATGAAAAAAAATAGAATATATTAATATATTAAGAAAAAAATATTTACGAAAATAGCATTCAAAAATAATAATAATAAAAAATATAAACAAAAAAATATAAACCTGCAGTGATAACAAAATATGCGATTATTAAAAATAAAGAATATATTTAATAAAAAATAAAAAGAAAAAAATAAGATGCATGAACAAAAATAGAATATATTAATATATTAAGAAAAAAATATTTACGAGAATTAAAAAAATAATTGTAACATAACTAAAAATAACTCAGCCATTAACAAAAAATGAGAAGAGGCGGACGGAAAGAATTAAAAGCAAAAGTAATTCCTGAGAACTCAATTACGATTTGACCAAGTCGCGTTGGCCACTGATCTTATATAAGCCAAGCCGAGTCATGACAAGTGAGCGAAGTCGAGACAAGTCGATTGAAGCCAGTCATTGAAGCTCGACAGCAACTTTTGGCCAGGTTTCATTTCATTCGAATCGCTTCGATTTCGTTCCTTTTCCATTTCTTTTTGTTTTGGCCTTTGTCTCCTGTCCGCCTGTTCTACATGACTTTTGCAATTCTTCATTAGCCCACCAGTCAGACAGATCGACGGAGAGACAGACAGACAAACAGACAGACAGACAGACAGACGAACAAACCTTTGATCGGGTTCTCTCCATGTGCAGATGAGGTGATCTCGTTCCGAATAAATAATAATTATGCAATCAAGTGCTTGCTTTCCCATCCGCCCGTCTGTCTGTCTGTCTGCCCATCCGTCTGTTTGTCTATCTATCGGTTCGTCCATTTGGCTGTCTGTCTGTCGGTCGCCAACGAAATCAGAACAAACGTCAATGCTGTGATGTGTTGATGAATGTGTTTTGTTTGGTTAATTTCTGCGAAATTCTCTAATTCTCCTATTTCATTTTCGCTATACTTTATTTATAATTTTATTTTTAATTTTTTATTACTACCGTTTTTGTTGCTATTGTTGTTGCTATTGCTGTTGTTGTTGTTGTTGTTAATATTCTTATTGTTCCTCTTGCGCCAATTGACGTCATCTCGTTGATCGTCGCACTCGTTGTTGCAGCTGCTGTTGCAATTTCTGTTGCTCGCGTTCGTCGTCGTCGACGTCTTCGTCGTGGTTGTTAATTGTTAATTGTGGTTGTTGTTGTGTTTGTTGCTGTCGTCAGGGGGCCATTGGTAGCCATGTTGTCCAGCACGTTCGTCTGCGTTGCCAATGCGATCGGAATGCAATGCAATCGATCGATCGATCGTAATGGCGGCAAAGTTCGCTCGCTCGATCGATCGATCGTTCGGCTGTTCACTTGTTCGTTATAATAATAATTGTTGTTGTAATTACTGCTGCTATAGTTGTTGTTGTTGTTGTTCCGATCGTTGTCGCTCTCGGCCCACTTCGCTGCCAAATTCTTATCAGCCAACGAACTTATTTCACCACGATTACACCGCCTCCTCAATGGGAATCGGAATCGGAAAACCCCTTGTGGTTCTCGGAGGCAGCGATTGTCGAATATAGATTATATTATCCTCCCTTCCGGTGGTCAATCATTCAATCATTCCCTCAAGAACGTTTCCCACGTCATCGGAATGCGTTTAAAATCCGTTCTCGGATTTTTCAAGAGCCCCGCGATTCACGGAATTTTCATTTCACGTTGGGGGATTTTTTCTCGCCCCTCTTTTCACTTTCTTGTGTTTTAATTTCCTTTAATTTCAAATTGAATTTCAACATTCGAGCGGAATGTAAACAATTGCCTTTTGTTTACGCCCAACATTCGAGAAATCTTTCAATTATTTACGTTCTCTCGTTCGAATCAACAAAAGCCGTTGTTGGATTCAATTCGATTTTTGTTTATTTTCATATGCGAAAAATGAATTTTCGACTTCGAAATAGAAACTGTGGAATTTTAAAATATGTGTAGAGAATTAAAAACAATCAAAATAAAAATACAAAGACATTAAAAAAGCGCACGTGGGAGTGAGTTTTGGAAATTTCCGAACCCCAACCCCTCCCGCCTCCTCGCCGCGATCCTCATCCGCATCACTCTCGGTTCATGGTTTTGAAATTCGTCGGAATTCTTCGGTTTTCATGAAACATCAGCATTTTTTGCTTTCCCTGATTAATTTGTTGTTTTACGAATTTTGTTTTTATTTCTTCCCCTCGCTTGGAATTTGTGTTCGCCTTGGAGCAGGCGATTTTCCATCGAATTCGAATTCCCATCTGATATTTTACGGTTGAACATTCCAGAAGAAACTTCTCGAGAAATTATGAAATCGTACTGGGGGGAATATTCAATTACCTCTGTTCCATTGACGTCGTCGTCCACGGCTTCCTCCCGCGGCCCCCGGATGATGACCAACGACCCCCACCCTGTGTCCATGGTCGAGCGCTTCGGTGGCATTTCGAGACCATCATCAGTAGTCGTCGTAGTCGTCGTCGTCGTCGCCATAGCATACTCCATTTACTGGGAATAATGGGTTCGTTGACACGAGTCGATTTGAATGGGCGAGCGGCGGGAGCAACATCCACAAGTCCACCGACATCAAACGATTTTCGTGCTGATCCATCAACATATCGAAGCGATGCCATCTGTCCACCATCGGCCATCTGTCGTCTGTCCTCCCTCCCCCCGTCTCTATCGCCATCTATTCGTGTAGATTGGACTCGGTCGTAAACGCCTCGATCTTCATCAATTGGCGACTTTCGCCCGGTCGTCGGCGTGTCAAACCCACCGTCGCATATCTCGTATTCCGGTACACTCGAACGCGATCTGGGCCCGGAACTGGAACTGGATTCGACTCGATTGGGATCGGATTGGATTGGATCTGGTGGCGGCTACCACTCATTCACTCGCTCCTCACTCGAGGCAGGCAGGAAACGGAGAGCATTTTTATGGTCGCACATACATTTGCATCGTTAATCTTATCGCGCGGCCACATACTACATACATGCAGACGAGGGTGGGGATGGGGACGCCTCATGTGGGTGCCGTGGGAACTACGGCGGAATCTTCGCCAAGCCGACGACGAGTCGAATGCGGGCCGCAACTGGTTTCTTCGCGAATGCTCTCCGAGATCTGCACCCTCTCTCTCTCTCTCTCTCTCTTAGACTGGCCAACCAACCAATCATCACTCTAATCATTCAATCACTCAGTGTTCCTTGGTCCTAATCTTAGGTTTCTTCTATCTGTCTCCTAGGTACACGAAGCCGCAGTCGTTCGAGGACTGCGTCGGCGATGAGCTGCCCATTGGCTGGGAGGAGGCCTACGACCCGAACATCGGCCGCTACTACATCAACCACATCGCCCAGACGACGCAGCTGGAGGACCCGCGCCAGGAGTGGAAGAGCGTCCAGGAGGCGATGTTGCGCGACTATCTGTCGGCCGCCCAGGACGTGCTCGAGAAGAAGCGCGAGATGTACGACGTGAAGCAGCAGCGCCTGCTGATCGCCCAGGACGAGTACAACCACCTGAACACGCTGGCCGCCAGTCGCAGTAGCCGTGAGTTCTCACTATCTCCATTTAATTGCATGTAATTAATATTCTCTTTGATCGCAGTCTGTTCGTCGACGAGCTCGATGAGCCGCCACGACCCCGAGCTGCTGCGCGCCGACATCGTGCTGGCCAAGGAGCGGGTGCGGCTGCTGAAGCAGGAGCTGAACCACATCACGAACGACATCTCGTACACGCAGCGCGGCATGAACACCCTGTACTCGGTGGGCGAGAAGATCAACGCCCGCCAGAACGGCTGCTACGACATCACCGAGGTGCAGGCGATCCGCGAGGAGATGCTCAAGGTCCACAAGTCGCTCGTCTCCGGCGAGAAGGTGCGCGAGGAGCTGATGCGCAGCCTCGTCCAGATCAAGAACGAGCTCAGCCGGCAACAGTACAACGACGAGAGCGCGGAGCTGATCAACGCGACATCGCCGTTCGACCGCGTCTGCGTCGCCTCCCAGACGGACCTGTGCGGCGGCGCCGGCGACAACATGAACAGCGGGGCCCGATTCGCGGAGATGGCCAAGACGAAGCTGCAGTACAGCGAGTGGCGCAAGCGGATCAAGAAGCTGCAGCAGCAACTGGCCGAGCACGTCGACCGCATCGAGCCCGGCCAGCTGGAGTCGGACAAGGACCGCATCCTGCTCATCCAGGAGAAGGAGAAGCTGTTGAACGAACTCAACAGCCTGTCGGTGAAGTCGCGCTCGCCTGAGGAGATCAGCGTCATCCAGACGACGCGCCGCAAGCTCGAGAAGGACCTGAACGAGGCCTACGAGGCGACCAACCAGTGCATCGCTAACCGGCTGCGCTTCCACGAGGAGAAGCAGCTGCTGCTCGACAAGCTCCAGGAGGCCCTCAAGTCTACCAAGATGCTCGAGGAGCGGCTCAAGTCGTTCTCCTCCGAGAGCACCTTCTCGATCAGCAGCGGCTCCAGCCTGGGCTCGCTGTCGACGGCCAGCAGCAAGAGCGCCCTCAGCTTCACCGACATCTACCTGGACCCCTTCGCTGTGGACCCCCAGATCGACGTGGTCGACCTGAACCGCCGCTCGCAGCGCTTCTTCCAGCAACAGCAACAGCTGCAGCTCCAACAGCAGCAGCAGCAGCAACTGCCGCCGGCGCTGCCGCTCCAACCGCCACCGCAGGCCGTGGCCGGACACGCGCCGCTCCAGCAGCAGCCGTCGTCCGAGCTGTCGCTCTCGCCGCGCAGCAGCCTCTCGATGGAAACGCCCCCCGCCTCGCCCATGAAGTACGCCGTCGGCGTCGCCGCCTCCGCCGAGCAGGCGCCACAGCCGCCCCTGAAGGAGGAGCCCACCTACGCGAACGCCTCGAACGTGGGCGTGGTCGGTGGCCTGCCTCCCGTCTACCAGGCGGCGATGGCCGCTCGCACCAACCCCTACGACCTCGACTCGACGGTCCTCGACTGCATGATGCTCGAGGCGAAGCTGCAGAAGCTGAACCTCGCCTCGCCGCTCAACATGGCCGCGCCCCTCTCGCCCATCTCGGAGAAGCCCTCGCTGCTCGACCTGCCCCAGGAGATGCTCAGCCGCTCGTCGTCCACCTCGAACACGCGCTCCGTCTCGGCGGCGGTGAGCAACGAATCGGTCGCCGGCGACTCGGGCGTCTTCGAGGCGTCGCGCGCCCACCTCCCGCGCAAGGAGCTCGCCCAGGTGCAGATCGGGCTCAAGTATCTGAAGAAGGAGGGCGTGCTCGTGGTCTCGCTGGAGCGGGCCAACAACCTCTCAGCGCTGTGGACCGCCTCGACGGACAATTCACAAGTGTATGTTCGCCTTACTCTTTATTCGAGTTCGTTCTAATGTCTCCTTTCTCTCTCCCTTCAGTTACCTGCGCGCCGCTCTGTTGCCCAACTCGCTGAGCTCGATCCGCACAAAGGCCCTGCCCGACTTCCAGAAGCCCGTCTTCAACGACACCTTCGCCGTGACCATCTCCCTGGGCAAGCTGCTGACCAAGAGCCTCCACGTGACCGTGGTCAGCATGACCGGCCAGAAGGAGGAGATCATCGTAAGTTCAAAAATCTCGATCCATGAGTTTAAACCATTGTTAACCTCGTTCGCTTTTCCAGGGCACCGTTCAGATCAGCATGGCCGAGTTCAACGCGGACGACTCCACGCTGAAGTGGTACAACGTGCTCAGCTCCAAGTTCATACCCACCTTCGAGCCCCTCGACCTCCCCTCGACGAGCGCCGCCGCAGCCGCCTCCGTCGCCGTCACGTCCAGCGCCGCCCCGACGTCGACCGGCCAGCATCCGTCGTCCGCCTCCAACAAGGAGGAGTCGTCCGACGAGTCGACGATCACGTCGTCGCAGACCTCGACGCTGACGCGCAACCAGGTGCCGCCCTTCGAGATGCAGGCCCAGATCGCCGAGGAGCAGGAGCAGATGAACGCCAACGAGGCGGAAGACGACGACGAGGATGATGAGGAGGACGACGAAGAGGAGGAGGAGGAAGACGACGAGGAGGAGGAGGAGGACGAGGCCGACCTCGACGCCGCTGTTGGAATTTCTCACGGTAAGTCGGAGTCGAATTCAACCTCAACGCATTCGATATTAATGAAGTTATTTCACCTACAGCCGACTTCAGCAAGAAAATGCTCGACGTCTACATGGAGAACATGAAGCAGGAGTACGCCGACAAGGAGACCAACACCGAGTGCGCCTTCCCGCCGGAGAAGTCGCGCGCCACCCAGGCCCAGGCGGCCCAGCAGCTGGCCGACGACAGGCCCGTCAAGCGCTCCCAGACGTTCACGCCCAGCGCCGCCGTCGGCAAGTCGCGCTACATCTGCCGCCTGAACCGCAGCGACTCCGACTCGGCGATGCACTTCGGCGTGACGCCGCACCCCTTCCACCGCGGGGCCGTCGAGCGCCGCTCGCTGCGCTTCCACACTAAGGCGCCCAAACCAGTCACAAGTGAGTTCCGTTCCTCTGGTGGACGTTGCTCGTACCCTCCCGAACTTCGCTAAATTGAACCCTTGTCCCTTGCAGAGCTAAACCACAACCACATACCGCGCACCAGTCTCGACCTGGAGCTGGACCTGCAGGCGCAGCACAGCAAGTTGGACTTCCTCAACGATCAGATCGCCAAGCTGCAGAACCTCAAGGATGTGTAAGTAGTCAGCCATCTCTCTCCCCCAAGAGGATCGTATTCATTATTTCTCTCTGTCTCTCTCTCTGTGATCAGATTGGAGAAAGCACGGGACAACAAGGATCCCCTGATCGCGGCCTGGGCCATCGAGAACGAGGAGTTCCAGCGGCTGGTCGAGCGTGCGGACCCCGCCAAGTGTCCGGAGGAGAAGCAGCTGCAGAAGCTGCTCATGAAAACTGCCAAAGAAATCTACAAACTGCGCAAGACGAAGGTGCCCAAGGGCTGTCCAGACCTGGTGTCCTTCAAGTGAGTGCCCCCCAAGAGATTTCCCACAGCTTTCGAAACTAACTCACATCCTTTACTTCCGTTTGCAGGGAGAAGATTTCGTTCTTCACGCGCAAGGGGCTCCCGGTGCCGGAGCTGCCCACGGACTTCGTCCTCTCCGAGGCCGACCCCATCGCCGAGGAGGAGGAGGGCGACTACGAGGACGAGGATGACAACGCCGCGGAGACGGCGATCGCCATCAACACGGCGCTCGTGGCCAGCAGCAACCGCAACAAGAATCTCAGCGACAGCTCCGCGGGCCCGGCCGGTCGACGAGAGTTGCCGACCTACAGCGGCGCCATGAAGACGATGGCCGCCGCCGCTGCCTCAGCTGCTGCCGCTGCCAACGTCGCCACGGCAACCACCACAGCAACAACCTCCGTCACCATCTCCGCCACAGCGACAACGACGTCGACGACGTCAACGGGCACCGAGGCCGACGATTGCCGCTACGACTACGTCGTCGATCGCACCTACGGCGTCGAGGTCTGAGGCGTCGACGCCAGGTCGTCGCAGCTGCGGTGTGCGAGACAAGGACGGACAACCCAACCGACACCCCAACATGGGGGCAACTGAAAGAGAAAGCAGCACTGTATATTATTGTAATTTTATTTATTGCTAGAGATAATTAGACTCTAATCGCCCGCGCCAGGACGAGGAGGAGGTTCTGGCGGCGGGGGAGAAACAGAGAAAACACTATTTGAATGTATGGCTGGCTGGAAGGAGCGAGAAAGAGAACAACAGTTAATTGTGCCTTAGAGAAAAATCTAATTTTAATTTTTAAGTAACCCACTAAGAACTCTGTATAGTTTTTTTTTGTTTTTACTCTATAAGAAACTCATCTATTTCATAGTTTTACAGAGAGAGAGAAATTTGCAAATCACATGCAAAACAATCCAAGGAGCAATATATGGAAGAGAGTTAAAATTTCGACCCCTTCATTCAAGGTTTATTATCGGGTAAATCGAGATTTTAACTCCAAACCAAAATCCATTTTGTGCACTCGAAGAAAGTCCGGCCTAAATGGCAAGAGTGTCCCGTGAATTAGATCGTTGTAATTGCCTCAGAATGGGGATTATGATGATGATCGTAAAATAACTCTTATTATTATTTATTTTCAAGAAATTATGGCTTGCGTTTTTGTTGAGCTCATTTACTTTTAACTATTTATACGAAACTCAATGGAGAGAACACATATATGCATACATACATATTTGAATATACCATTAAACATTTAATCATTAATGAAAGAGTAAAGCGAAAACAATTGTTAATAAAGAAAACAAAGGAAATGCGTGAAAACGTGTGTATAAAAATAGCTATAGAGAAACCTACTATGCATAGTATATAGTATCGTATTTGAATAACATTTCTGAATGAGTTGCAAAATGAAAATATTCATTGTAATCTTAGTTACAGTAGTTTTAAGGCCTTAGTGTAAGACAAAAACATACAAACAATAATGAAGAATATTCTGTAAATGCCGAATAAGAAAAGTGAAAAGTGTTGTTTTCAATGATCGTGATCATCATTGTCACGATCCGTGCCTGGGGCGAGAGAGACTCAACCACTCCTCCTGAGCCTGGGGTCAGAGCGAATGTATTTACGTAGTAGGATAACAATAATAGACTAGTAGTTAGTAATAGTTGTAGTAGTCTAGTTAGTTAGTAGTAGTTAACGTTTTGGTAGTGAAGCATATAACAATTCATATTTATACGTAATCGGGAGTATCTGAACTTCCCCTAACCCTGTACTACCACTGTGTACCCTGTATACAAGAGACCCCCCGTCTCCCTCCCACACGTTCATCACTTCACTGCTCAAATGTAGTTTCTATGTGTGTGTGTTTTTTTACATAAAACAAAACAAAATGTATATTGTAATCGTGCAATAAACAAAAATAATATAAAATAACAAGCTCTTGTTTCATTTTCCCCACTCAGCTCGCTCCGACGAATTCAAGGATTGTATTGTGTTTCATTTCAGATAGCGATTTAGCTTCATCATGGTTTGTTAATTCAGTAGCAGTTTGATAAAGCAGCTTGGGTCGAAAAGCGCTTTGTCGATGCAATAAATGCTATGTTTAAAATCCATTTCATTCGGTTTTAATACACTCATATTTTGATTAAAACTATAGCAAGAAATATAAATAAATTTAAACTTTTTTATTTTCATTATTAAAAAATATGTATTATATGTATTATTACACTATTATTAAATTTGTATAAAGTATAGATGGATTTATATTAATTAGTTTATATCATTTATTGCTCAGTATACGTATTGTTGTACCTATAAAAATATATTTTTTATTTACTTATTTTTGTATACATTATTTTTTCTGTTGTTAATTATGCTAACATTTCACTTTGGGTGTATCTTTAACGCATCCTGAAAGTATACAACGGTAGGTTCAATTAAACAGCAAAGCTGTGCTTTCGGTAGCCAAACTACGAAGCAATACATATGAAAAATATTGCTCTCTTTTAGGCTGACTGTTTGACACGGACAGTGAGTGCATCATAGTTGGGAAAGTTACCAATCGCGATTTCTACAGTCGTGGGACTCGTATTAGCACCATTGCATTTATTTCTCTCCCATATAAAGTGTGATTTTCAATGGATTTACATATTTTTAACTATCCTTAAATTCTTGATTTTTTACTTACATATATGAATATTGTTCAAAAACTAGAAGTATTCAATTGTATATATTGGTGAACTAATGTTTCTATTAACAATAATAACCATACAGCATGAAACAAATTAAAATCTCTTGGACTATTATAGCAGCAACGAAAAAAAACAAAGAACAACAAAATATTTATTTTAAAAATATATTTATTTACTCAAAATAAATAATTAAAGTACAAATATAACAATTCCATTCGAATGAAGAGCCAACTGTTTCAATTACAAATCAACAATTCGACGGTTCAACTGAAGAGTTTCCAAGAAATTAAGTATCGATATTTACAAAATACATTTATTACTCAAAACAAAACAAACAGAAAATCGAAAAAATAAAATAAAACTGCAATTCGTTAGGCTTACAACAAGTTAAACTAAAACTTAGACTACAACAAACTCCAGAAGAGGATCCCGAAGGGACTGCGAAAGAGTGTGGTTCGTTGCCTGTGGCTACAACTGTGCGAAGAGTAGTAAAGTGGCAGTAGAAATAGTAGTAGAAGTGGCACTAGAAGTGGTAGTAGAAGCAGTGCTGATGGTGCTGGTGAAGTTACAAAGAATAGTGCTTGAAATAAAGGTGCTTTTGGTGCTCGTTTGGTGCCCAATCTGTAAGAGAGAGAGAGAAAGACGCAGTGTGCTGGTGGCGTTCGTAAGTGTAGGGGGCGTGGCCGCTAGTGCAGAGGGGGGCGGTGCTCAGGTGCTGTTAGAATCCACCCTGGAAGCGATGGTTCTGCGGCGCAAACGAGTTGATGCCGTGGTTGAGAGCTAAAACTTTACTAATTATATTTAATTCCGCGAGGTTGTTTAATTCAAGGCGATGCCTGTGATTGTAGTCGCTGAGCGAGTTACCTGTGGTAGATTTCTGCTGCTGCTGCTGTTGCCCCTGACCCTGCTGATGCTGCTGTTGGTAGAAGAGCTGCGCGTTCTGCTGCAGCTGGTTGCTGAAATGCGGCTCCAGGTGCTGCCGATAGAAGTTTTGGCTCTCGATTTCCTGCTGTTGCTGCTGCTGCTGGTTGATGATGTTGCTGCTGAAGGAGTTGCTGGGCTGAACCTGGACCTGGTTGAGTCCGAAGTTGCCGGTTCCTGACTCCTGCCGGAAGAATCGTGCCCGATGTTGTTGCTGCTGCTGTTGTTGCTGCTGCTGTAGTACGAAGTTCGGCAGGAACTGCTGTTGCTGCTGCGGCAGCTGCTGTTGTTGGAGTTGCTGCTGCTGGGGCTGGAAGAGCTGCGAGTTGTGCTGCGGCAGCGCCTGGAAGACGGACAGCTCGGGCGGCTGCTGGACGAGGGGCGTGGCGAAGGTCGGCAGGAAGCTGAACTGGGTCGAGGGCTGGATCTGGACTGAGGCCGACGAGGGCAGCGCCAGGGCGAGCTGCTGTTGTTGTTGTTGCTGTTGCTGCTGCTGGTTCTTCTGCAGATGCTGCAGATTCTGGAAGACCTGCTGCACGGGGTTCGAAAGCGGTAGAGCCTGCGGCAGCGACGCGGCGCCGCTGCTGCTGAACTTGCCGGCGGCGTCCTTCAGCGGCAGCTGCTGCGAAACGGGGAACGTTTGGTAGGCCGACTGTTGTTGTTGTTGCTGCTTATTCAGGGAGCTCGGAATGAACTCGATCGAGGGGCGGATGGTGAACCCGGGTTGTTGCTGCTGCTGCTGTTGTTGTTGTTGTTGGAGTGTCGTCGGCTGGGCGATCGGCAGCGCCGGACGCGGCCCGTTGACCTGCTTCGATTGCTCCTCGAGCAGCTTCAGCTGGCGCAGGATGAGGTCCTGCTGCTGCTGCGCCTGGAACTTCAGCTGCAGGATCTGCTGCTCCAGCTGGCGCTGCCGCTCGATCAGGAAATTGTTCACGTCGCCCCTGACCGCGGGCTGCTTCTGCAAAACGAGGTGATGAGTCATGGTCTGCTGAAACCCTTTTGAAGCCCAACCCAAACTCACCGTGACGAAGTTCCCGAAGTGCGGCGAACCCGCCGTCGTTGCCGCCAACTGTGTCGCCTGCGTGGGCAGCGGCGCCGGCGGCTGCGCGAACGAGGGACCCGCGGGCAGGACGTTCAGCTTGGCGATGGTGGGCCCCACGTGCGGGTGGAACGGCGACAGGTTCCGCTGCGGGGCCGGGGCCGGGGCGCGGTGGACCAGGGGGATGACCTGCTTGGCCGAGCCGCGCTCGTCCAGGTCCACGGTGAAGGCCGTGACCAGCGGCGCCGCCTGGATGCGGATGTCGTTCTTGTCGACCACCTCGATGTTCTCGCCGTCCTCGTTGTGGGTCGGCCGGGGCGTGGTCGTCGTCGTTGTCGTCGTCGTGGTCGTCGTCGGCGAGCGGCGACGCGTCGTCCGCGGCCGCTCCGACGTTGTCGTCGTCGTCAACAGAGGCTTCGTCTTCCTGATCTCGAACTTGACGTCGTCGCGCGTCTCCGTCGAGATCTCGTTCGTGCTGACCGAGGCGCCGACGCTGCGCGCCGTGTGGCGGCCGATGAAGGACGAGAGCAGCTGCTCGGGCGCGCTCTTCTCGTCGAAGGTGGCCGTGAAGAATTGGACCGTGGGCACGACGCCGTCCGTCCCGCTCGTGCTCTCCTCGAGGATCTCCTCCCGCTCCCCCTTGCTCGGCCTCGGCGTCGGCGTCACTTCGTCCTCGTCGCCTTCGTCGTCGTCCGCCTCCACCTCGTGCTCCAGTTTGTCGATGGCCCGCAGCAGCGCCTGCCGCACCGAGTAGTCGAGCTTCTGGATGGCCTCGCGCGGGATGATCTCGTTCGTCTCGGTGGAGCTGTCGTCCTCGGCGCGGACGCTGCTGATGGCGAGGGGGAGCGAGAGGGCCAGGCAGGCGGCCAGGAGCAGCAGCCGGTGGGTCGGGGGTCGCTGGAGGGAGAGAAAGAGAAGTTGATGAGAATCTTTTGAAGCAAAGGTGGGAAGACGATTGGGGATGGTGGCTGAAACCGTGGTCGAAATCGAAAAATACAAACTCAATTTAACAAATCAATAAGAAAGCCTTTTCAAAAACAAAATTTAAAAAAATAAAAACATTCAGGAACAAAAAATATTTTATCAAAATGAGACTAGGAATAAAAAAAAAATAAAAAATTCAAAAACCCAACAGTGAAAATTTTGAATTTTATTGAAAATTTTGAATTTTATAAAAAATTTTGAATTTTATTGAAAATTTTGAATTCAAAAAATTTAAATCAAAAAGTTCATAACATTTTTTTGAATTCAAAATTTTCAATAAAATTCAAAATTTTCAATAAAATTCAAAATTTTCAATAAAATTCAAAATTTTCAATAAAATTCAAAATTTTCAATAAAATTCAAAATTTCAATAAAATTCAAAATTTTCAATAAAATTCAAAATTTTCAATAAAATTCAAAATTTTCAATAAAATTCAAAATTTTCAATAAAATTCAAAATTTTCAATAAAATTCAAAATTTTCAATAAAATTCAAAATTTTCAATAATATTCAAAATTTTTAATAAAATTCAAAATTTTTAATAAAATTCAAAATTTTCAATAAAATTCAAAATTTTCAATAAAATTCAAAATTTTCAATAAAATTCAAAATTTTCAATAAAATTCAAAATCTTATATATAAAAATGAAACTGAAAAAATGTATGTCCCAAATGGGTTGTCAAACGGTTACAGCATGTTCCTGACTGACACGACATCGACATAGGATAATTTTTAAATCAGAATTTCAACGATCCATTCTGAACCCAATTATAATTAACATTGAAATGGTGTAGTTGAAGAGATATCACAAGGAGTCTGTCGACAGAGTAGAGGCTGTTTCTCAAGGCTTGGTTCGACTGGTGGGAGGTCGATCATTAGTCGGAACAAATGTGCCTTGAAATTGCTCTCGTATCCGGAGTGGATTGGATTACGCCCCCCGACGACAACAACCACAAAGAACACACCAACCATAAGGAGCACAACAACCATTACGACGACGACGACGACAACTATTTTCCCACACACATCAACTAAACGCACAACAGCGATCAGTTATTACAACAATGGATATAGATGGTGGTATTTGAGGGAAAATTAATGATCTAAAACGAAGAAATGAGCGAGAGAGAGAGAAAGAGATGGTGACACGGGGAAAGAAGAAGAAGAAAATAAATCAGTGTTGCGTCAACTTCGATGCCTGGGGTGACCTGATTTTTCAACCAACAACAATTATGTATGCAAAAAAATAAAAGCAATAACATCAACAACAACTAAGAAAAGTAAAACTAAGTACAACAACATACACAATAACTAAGACAAGAACAACAACAATACAAAGAAAATAAAAATAAAAACAAACAAAAACAACAACACAAATAACAATGGCAACAAAAACTGTAATAATAACAACAATGTCTGGTGACAATAAAAACAAAATAATAATAAACTTTTTCTCAATGACAAATGTTACAACAACAATAAATTACAGCATCAATAGCAACCAACACTAAATACAACAACAATGACAAATATGTCTACAAAAACATGTCAACAAATGAAGTCGAATGGATTTTCGCCAATGATTCCAACAAATGAACGATTCATTTACGCACTCCCTTAATCTCTCTGTCTCACCTCATCGCTCTCTCTCCTTCACTCCCTCTCTCTCTTTCCTTCACTCACTATCGCCCTCTCCCTCCCTCTCTCTGTCCATCCATCGCTTTTCACGCATGAACCTTCGCTTATCGTCTGCGTGAGTGATTCCCTTTATATCTCTTTCTCTGTCTGCCCATTAATCTGTCCGTCTCCCCATCTACATGTCCTTCTCTATTCCTCTTCATATGTCTTTCTCTCCCTCTCGCTATCTGTCTCTCTGCTCATTTGTCTCACAGCATTTGAGTGTCGGACGTAATCGGAGTACGCGAATCTTTCTCCTGGGCTGCGGGCAATCATCTCGAATTACGACGAACCGCCGGCAGCCGATGCGCATGCGCAACAGACACACATACATACCTCTCTGGGCTAACTAACACACCCTCACCCTTCCCCTCACACATACACCATCGCCCTCACCCACACAGACACGCTCACATTCGGTTCGAACACCGGGCAATTGCCGAAAGATGAAAAATTAAAGAAATTAGTTGTTGTTGTTGCTGCTGTTATTGTTATTGCTATTTGCATTGTTATTGCTATATGTATTGTTATTGCTATTTTTATTGTTATCGTGTGGTATTATTGTTATTGCGGTCGCTCATTATGTGGCTTGGTCTCTGGTGGGTGGAGACGAAGAATTTGCATGACTTTTGGCTTTATGTTGTTTGTTATTTTCATTGCCGATGGTTTCCTCATTTTTGTGGTTTACAATTTTTAAATTTCTTCCCCCATTGTATTGTGGGTTTTTTTTGTAAATTTTTTTATTTACTATTACAACAACATCAGTAATAATAGCAATAAAATAAGTTGATCGCTTTCGCCTTTGTCGGTGGATTCTTGTTGCTGTGGCCGTTGTTTCGTTGGAAATTTGTCTGGTTCAAACGTCAGGCACCTGTTGTTGGTAGACAAGGAACAACAACAATTCTAACATCACATAAAAATAAAGATAATCACAACAATAGCTAACACAGGCAACAATAATAACTAAAGCAACAATAGCTAAAACAAAAGAAATAACAACTCAAACATCAGATTTAATTAAACGACAACAACAACAATATATTGCAAAAACCTGATACAACAACAATCATAGAGCTTAAGAGCAAGAAGGTAACAAAATCAAAGCAACAACAACTCTGTGAATCAACAACAACATTATCGTCATCTTGTTGCAACACTAAAGCGAAGCAACATCAGGATCAAAGCAACACTTGCACCAAACTACGGGAACAACAATAACAACATGAAGCACAAAAAGCCAACAACAACAACACGAACCAACAACAACAACAGCAACATCGATCCCTCAAATCATCGCCAGCAGACAGTCACGTTCTTGCCACTTGGCACCCTGTGTTGTTGCAATTTGTTGTTGCAGTTCATTACATTTGTGTTTGTTGAAATCCATTACATTTGTTGTGGTTGTTGTTACCAATTTGCTGGTGTTGCTGTTCGTTTTGCCAAATTTTCAAATCGACCACGCCGACCCCAAACAACCCGAATCCAACCCCTCCTCCTCCGCCGCACCCACCCGATCTCGTTCGCCTCCCACTTGGACACCGAATTCGACTTCGATTCGACTCAACAAGGACTAATAACCTGGCTCAATCCATTATAGACGGCTGTAATTTGCCATCTCTACCTGTTGCTATTGTTACTACTATTGTAGGAGAAATACTCTTTGTTGCTGTGAGAGAAATTAGGAAAATTGTTATGACTTCATCTGGTTTTGATAGTTTTTTAATACAGCAATTGGACTCGGCCCAGAGTTCACGAACTAATCGCAATTCGAGAAATACAAATCAGTCAGATATTTATTGAGCAATCGAGCGATTGAGTAACCGCCGTGTGACCCACGAGACTCCAGCACGATTTCCAACACGGTAGCAGGAGGTGGCTTTCGGAAAATACTCCCACGAGAAGTAAGCAACAAAGGGTCTCAGAAAAAATTATTCGATTGTGAAGGAATGAGAAAGGCTTGATCTGAAGAAAGAAAGGAGGATGAAGATCATTGATTCCATGGCTGAGAGCTGTGAGGATTGTGAGTGGACCCTTGGAAAATTCCACAGAGGTCGTAGGATTGATTGAATTGACGTTTGCTCTGTGAATACCTAAATCTGTCCACCTTCTGGGAGGACGAACATGACTTTCTGATTTCCCCCAAAGCGATGTCTCCTGCGAAGTTTAAAAGTCTCGGAAACCTTTATTAAACCCCCAAATTAAAACAAAGCCAAGCCATCGACAACAATTTAAACATTTCAATACAACATTTAATATTTTTTTATTCGTGCGTTTTCATTCGTTTTCGAATCGCATGCAAATCAGTTGATATTTCATCAACATATTGTTTGGTCGCCATATGTTGATCGTTACAAAGGCTTGAACGCCAGCAACAACAGAAACAAAGCAGCGTTTGATTGATTAAAAATCGTCAACACGATCGCTCCAGCTGCGATCACAAGCCCTGAGGACACGAGAGATGGAAATCTACGCATGATTCCAAGGCCGAGTCCGAATCGATTCCAATGTCCATGACAATGATGATGGTGAAAAGGTTCATGTTGATGGTGGTGGTGATAACGATGATAATGGTGGTGTTGACAATGATGTTGATGGAGCAGAAGAAGCAGCAGGAGATCAGTTAGATATCCGCATTTTTTATCACCAATTTAAATGTGTTCCGTTTACGAAATGAAACAACGCAAACTCATGAAGGCCATCGCGAGGTGACGACGTCTTGGATCGGACAAAAGTCGATGGAGAAATTCATAAAAACATCTAGCCGTCAATCTTTCCATCTATACGTCCACCCATCTCTGCATCTATCCATACTCACCACCAATTGCTTCACCCATGCATCGAACCATCAAAGTTCAAGTTCTTCGTGACATCGAAAACCTCAACAATCAAACAATAATCTACAATTGTCGTCGATTGTCGAGAGAGGAGATGGACAGCGATGGACGGACCGTCGTCTCCTCCAAAAGGCACAATGGCCACAACAGCGTCATCAACAACAGCAGCATCAATAGCAACATCAACAATAGCATCGACAACAACATCAGCAACACCATCGACAATAACAACGGCAACAAAACTCCGCACGTCGTGATTGCAACAATTTGGCAGCGAAGTAAAAGTTAATCCCGAGGAAGATGCGCAGCTCTCACATGTGTATATATATGTATATGTATTTGTGAGTGTGTGGATATATGATGATGCATATATCGATGCAATACACCGGTCTCTCAACCCATCGCGCCATCGTCGGCCACCGCTTCTTCGCTCTTTGGAGCCGTCAGCACACGTCAATCAATCGCACTTCGAGTGGCTCCAAAAATCGTTCCCTCCCACATGGAAAACCCCCTTCTTCCCTTTCGCCACCCTTCGGCACGTGTGGAGAAAGAGGCTGGAGAAAGAGAATGAAGAAAAAAGGTCTGCCTCAGACACGAGCATCGACATCGAGTTGGAGCGGCGTGAGAAAATTGCGGAAACGAAGCGCCTGACGATCGAACGAACAAAGCCTGTTTGTCTGTCCATCTATGTGTCTGTCTGTTCGCCTATCCGATCATCAGCCCTCTCCCAAGTCGGCTCTTTCCGCCTCGCCCCTGGTCTTTTGGCCACCTTCGGCAGCCGCAAGTTTGCATTTGGCACGGAGTTAATTAGCAATTTAATTTGTTGATGTGGTTAATAGTACTATTTCTGTTGTTGTTAATGGTACTATTTCTATTGTTGTTAATGGTAATATTTTCTTTTATTGTACTCTTTCTGTTGTTGTTAATAGTATTATTGTTGTTTTTGTTAAAGTTGTTGAGATTGTTATGTCGCTCGGCAGGCAGTTGAACCAATTTATGGTCTCCACCTGTGGCAATTTGTGGTTAATGGTTTGGTCGAGGGCAAATCTTCGCCTCACCCAGAGCGGTGCGGTTTAGGATGAAAGATGGAGCACAAGTCCAAAGTCGGGGTCAAAAATATGACTTTATTTTTACCATCATCTCTTATAAAACTTTTGTTTTAGATGTTCTTATACAATAAATAGATTCTCTCAGTAATCTGTCGTAGACAACTCAAAATCACTATATGTATTCTCAGATCTCCCACAGACCGTTGACATAAGATGACCTCCCCTCAAACCATCGTCACCACCTCGGTAAAGCTCCGTTTGTTCACTCGACTCAATCCAGCTGAACTCCTGCCCTGAGGAGGCAACGGCATGATCGTCGACAGAGGTTGGATATATAAATATTAGTAAATAGATGATGATAATTTGTTAATGGCCGGGTAAAATCCATAAGCAGCAACATCAGAATAAAATACCAGCGGGGCAGCGAATTAACAAATGATCACCCAATTCCAGGTGAAAACTCAGCTCAACTCACAATCAGACAGACATCGACCCACACGGACATGTCAATTTACGATGATCATGCGTGACAACAACTTATTTCCAAATAAAAATGTACAACATTTTTACGACCTAACTCGAATCGGGCCCAGACGTAAAATCGGTCATAATTGTCGGTGGAAAGATATTTCGTTCGTACGTTTGTTGATCGTGTCCGATCGCGCAGATCAAAACAATCATAAAAGCAAAATATCATAACGATCCCCACAACAAAACAATAGCTGCAACAGCAAGAACAAATGCAACAACAATCAAAACAACCACAACAATCGAAACAACAAGAAGAAGTTGCCCAAAAAACTCACTCAGAATTAACATAATTTCACACTTTATTTAAATTTAACCAGATCTTCATAGTCCACAGTTTTGTTTTTGTTGTTGTTTTGATGCTCTTATTGTGGGTTTTATTATTATTGTTGTTGTTGCGACTTTTATTGTTGTTATAGTATTATTATTGTTATTGTTGTAATATTATATTATTATTGTTGTTAGCGAAGATTATGTTGTTGTTAACATGACAAGTTGAATCGTTCGATGCTCACAAATGTTTCTTTTATCGTCCATTGGACTTACCTGCATTTGTTGTTGTTAGACTTTTTTTTATAACCACCTATATTACCAGGAGGTGGTCTCTATATTGTTGTTGTTGTTATTGGTTATTTTGGTTGTTGTTTTCGCTGTTGCGTCGATAGAAGTTTTGCATAATTTTGTATGAAAATCATGATTTTATTTGTTTTTAAATCGACCATTGATTAGTATTTTGACATTCGTTCATGTTGTATCGCAAGTTGTCTGTCCGTCCGTCCATCTGTCTGTCCTTCCTTCAATCTGTCCACCTGTCGATTCGTTCACCTGTCTGTCGCAGTGCTTTAGTTTGTTAGGTTCGTTAGGAACCGATCATCCCAATCGATGGCATCGCAGCGGCTGATCGTTGGCCGATCGCAGTCATCAATTGTGTATTTCCAAATCGAACAGGCACGCGCACTCAGACACACACACGCACGCACTCACTCACAATGCCCGGGGGTATCAGTTTATCATAAACGATTGAGATCCCTTAAACGACCTGATCGGGGTTCCTCGAACGACAAAGAGTTACTTTTGACGAATTTATTTTATTTTAATTGTTGTAGTTCCGCCTTCTCATTAATATTTATCGTCGTGAGGTCTTTGATTGACAGATAGCAGAAGGTTAAATGTGGAAAATATCATAATTGATTTCCACAATAGCCTTAGCTCCGGACAATGGAAGCGATCAAAGAGGGCTTTTCAGAGGGATTAAAGCGTTTGAAGACGAGCGAAAAGACAGAAGACAAACGACCAAAGAAAAGCGTCATTGAAAAGAGACACAAGACCTCTGTTTTCGACTGTGAAGAGACACAGAAGAATCGCAGACAAAGCAACAAAGTCACAACAGCGAGTCACAAAAGGTCTTGATATGGAACTTGAAGGAGAGACGATTGCAAAATATTTCGCAAGACCAGAGTCACCAATGTTAAGCCCAAGTTATCGATGCTCGTAAAATTTCTACTTTATTTGGAGAAAGCCTTCGCCTCGAAGCCGCCAAGTGAAGCTCCCTGAAATGCGCATCGAGTGACTCTTGGACCAGGAATCGATGCCAATGATGGTGTTGGCAATCGACAAGTGTTTCAAATGGTTGTGGCGTCACCACCGTTTCCACATACCAGAAGAGACAGACAGATGGACAGAAAGGCAGATAGACAGACAGACATATAGACAACCAGCCCATTACGACTGTCCACGGCGAATGTCCATCCATCTGGCGATGGTCCAGACAATGAGGAAGAAGACGATGAAGGAGAGGGCGAAGGAAAGGCGAAGAAGAAGATGACCGATGCGTTGAGGCGAATTCATCGCCAATTAAAACGGCTCGACCGCCTCTCTGTCGTCCATTTGGTCTGTCCGACTGTCTGTCTGTCTGACAGTCTCTAGTCCATCGCTTCGCCTAAGCTGTTGATGAGCCGCAATCGCAGTTTGTGTTGCAGCAGTTGTTGCTGCTGCTGTTTCGGTTGCCGCCAAGAGCATCGTTGATGAGTTGCAATCTTTTCAGAAATGCAGTTGAAATTTGTCTAGAGTTGAAAGTGTGTCTAGAGTTGGAAATGTGTCTAGAGTTTGAAATTTGTCTAGAGTTTGAAATTTGTCTAGAGTGAAGCATCATGGTAAGCAGAGAGGGAGAAAGACGAAGGATTGTGCCGTCTTTTGAAACGCATATGATGCATGTGCATCTTCTGTCCAACCAACCGTTCATCGCAGCTAGCCCAAGTGTGTCAGACATTATGTCTGTCCGTCGGAGTGTTTTTCATTTACGACCGAGCTGGCGCAATGTCCGGCGTTTTAGGGCCGGACCTCGTCAGGTCTCCACGCCCCCAACAGGCGATGATGAAACATCCACCGGAGACCATTCGAGGGAATCGCAAATGATTTTGATGGCGAAGCAAATGGATTTCGATGGCATCTCCCACTGACTTCTATGGTATCTTCAACGGACCTTCGATGGCATGTCCAATAAACGTGGAAGGTATCTCCAACTTCTCCTCGCTTGTCCAGGTGGCGGATGAGGAATCATCAGTGACAACGATCCGAGTCGATGTCCCTGAAAGCGAAGCCAAACGAGTCCCCGATGACCCCAGGGGGCGGGGCTTCTTGAGACCTCGAACCCACCGCCGACGACGAATGGACAGATGCGAGGAATCCGGTAAAAGTTTTCGGCCACCAACGATGGACCGTGCACATAACAGAGACAGAGATAATCGAGCGAAAGACCCTGAAGAGACCGAAAATCAGGGAGCAAAGAGTCAGAGTGGGAAGCGAAGAGACAGACTGAGAGATGGACGGAAAAACAGACTGATGGACGAACAGACAGACCGACAGACGGGTGGACGGACTCCGAAAAGAAAGCCTCCGAGAGGCGACAACGGCTCAGGCAGAGACATCTTGCCTTTGACTGCGCCATTGGCAAGTATTTAGAGTTGTTGTTGTCAAACAGTTGTTGTTGCTGTTGACTTTCCGCATACCTACAGAAACCTGCCAAACCTCACTCGGCCCCGCCACCCCCGCAGGAGGGGCGAGGGGAGGATGCGCTTGAGCTTGACATCGGGCGTTCAAAGAATTTTAATCATTCGCAATTATATCTTCAACTACGATTATTTTATCTTTAAATAATCTTTTTTGGGAATTTATTACAATTTTATCCGCCTTCCTTTCTCCCCATTTTTTCGAGTTTTCTTTGTCTTTTGTGCACTTTTGATTTTTTGGTTTCTTTTGTTATTATAATAATTTCGTCGTCGTTGTCGCATTTTTTCGTCCCGGAGCAATTAATTCTCGAGTTATTTAATTAAATTTCTTTCAGTTTCGATTTCGATGTAATGCTGATGTAATTTATTTTGCTGCTGTTATTGTCTCAACCTGTTGTTGTTGTTATTATTGCAATTGCTGCTGTCGTAATTATTGCTGTTGTTGCTGCTGCTGCTGCTGTTATCGCTGTGAACATTGTGGTATTGAGCAGCTGCAATGTCAATGGCATCGTCGTCGTCGCCGTCTTCATCGTCTTCATCTTCGTTGTTGTTATTTGCACAGATTTCAATTTCACTTTCCTCATCCTCGTCCTCTGCCTAGTCATCATCTTCTGCATCGTCGTCTTCGTCTTTGCTCGACCCCTTTCTTCTTTCTCCCTTCGTTTTCATTTCTCTCTTTCCCTTTCTTCTTCGTCGTCTTCTCCTTTGCCTGTTGTTGTAGTTGCTGCTGTCGATGCTGCTTGCAACATCTTCTCCATTCAACATCATCTTAATTTCCAGGTGTTGCCGTTGTTGTTGATTTCTTCAAACCTTCTTCTCGTTATTATTTCTTCTCTGGTTTTTTGCAGCATCTTCGGGTGTTTTTTCTCCCCACTCATTTCTCATTTTGGTTTTCCTTTTTTGCAGTTATTATTGTTTTGGCGTTTGGAAATTTAGCCGTTTTTTTCTGTTTGTTTTGTTTACATTTATTTTCTTTTTTTCACAGGAAACCCAATATTCATATTATGTAAATCGAACTTGTGGTTATTGTTGTTTTTATTATTATTTGCTTAGTTGCAATTTTCTTATATGTTTTTTAGTTGTTTTGTGCGATGAAACGCTTCATTTGATACATGCGAATTATTTTTTAAATTTTTTGCTCAACCTTAGTTTATCCCTTTAATCTCACTCTATCGATCATCCTTATCTTTTCAATGGCTTCATAAATATATTTTATGAAATTCTACTTGTCACAACTTATATTTTCCAACACTAACGTTGGAATGTATTACAAAATTTAATCAAATAGTTTTGAATTTAAAATTAAAAATTTAGAAATTAATTTACTTAATTATTTCAGCTTGTTCCCATTGACAACAAAAACTTTCTGAATTATTCTATAGTAATAGTCTGAGGGATAAAACAAAAGACTTCAGCAACAAACCTGGTCTTCTCAAAGAATTTCTCATCCCCATCTTCGGTAATTGATTATATGCAATTTATGGATATTTTCTATACACATTACATTATTCGACAAATAATTAAAAGATTAAACTTCGGCTCCTGGCTCTTAGGCCCATCTATCAAAACAACGGTTGCATTTCATGAGCCAGCACCGATTTTTTTCCCATTTTCTTTACATAGTTTGAAGATGATCGCACGAAATGTTTCTTCTTGTTGTTTACACATTATTATTTGTTGTTGTTATATGTAGTTGTTTTATACGTAGTTGTTGTTACATGTACTTGTTGTTATTACATGAAGTTGTTATTGTTTCATGTAGTTGTTGTAGTTTGTGTAATTTTTGTTGTTGCTTCTGGTGATGGTTGTTGCGCATAACTTCTGGAGTTCAAGTGTAATTTATCAGGGCCTCGTGAGAGCGAAGCAGAAGCCGCAAAAAATCATGCAAGAGAAAGGGAAAGAGGTGGCTGTTGCGTGGAAGACGCACCGCTTGTTATGACAATTCAACAATTTTTTGATAATCATCTGCGCACACGCTGGGTCTGAATAGAAAGACTCACATTTGGTCAGACAGACAGACAGATGGACGGGCAAATGCTAAACATCTCCGAATCCCAAGCGTAAAATCGTGTTCGACAGCGGGCGAGGAGTCAACTGATGGCACGGTAACCGTAGCTGACCGAGCTCCAGTTGGCCGTTTTTTCTGTCCATCTCGGTTTTTGCTGCAAACTCCACAAAAATGTCAAAAGTAATTTTTCCATCTTACGCTTACGTTGGGTTTCTGCAATTAAGTCCGTTGCCTAAGAAACATAATTGTGGATGCCCACCGAAATCAACAAAAACATACAAAATCAAAATAAGAAAAAACAAAATAAGGAAAAAAAACAGTATAAATAGAAAACAAAAAATAAAATCAAAAAAACACCAAACACAAATGAAAACGAGAGTGAATAAGAAATGAGAAACAAATTTGGAGAGAATAACAGATTTAAGGCGTAAAAGAATTTGAAAGAAAATCAAACACCAACATAAACAATGGAAACTCAAACAAAGTGAGATGTATAATAAAAAAATACAACCGCGTTAATGTTTCGATCGAAGTTAGAAGACCATGAGTTTCGAGTGGTTGCCAGCTCCGCAATTGACCCACAATTGTTGTCAGAGCTATCGATGCTGCGGCCAGTGTCGATGGTGATGATGATGATGACGACGATGATGACGATGACGTCTCGTTGGATGCACCGCTGACGCCACCTGAAGCTGCATTTGTAAAAAGCACTTTAATTGCAGGAACCGCGACGCAGACAAAGCAGCTTCTTATTTGTCCCAGGCCCTCGCCTGTCTGTCCGCTCCCCGTGCAGCCAACCGCCATCCCCAAGTCCGTCCATCCATCTGTCTGTCCGCCCATGTGGCGGAATGTTCGTGTTTCTGCTTCGCTGCGTGCGCTCGTGATGATGAGTGATGTGCAGGATCGGTTTTCGAGCTTCCTCTGGGCTTTAGTTCATTACCACGACTCGACACGGTCGTCGTGTTCGACGCGTGAGAAATTGAATTACTTTCGAGAGCCATTGTCACATCGCAGCGACGCCAACGGCGACGTTGATGCTGACTTCGACGGAGGCAGCAACAGCGGCAGAGGAGTTCCTCATGATCGAATGCGTTCGAACGAGGCCGATGGTGGGGGATGAAGGGCAATTGTGCGGTTGGTTGGGTCAGGTCGACCCGACTCATTTCACTCTCGATGGAGCGACCGAAGCCGAGTTCGTGTCTCAAGCCTTTCCACTGTGGTGCGTCGTGCGTGGCCTCCTGTTAGTCAGGCCGATGTCTGTCCGGGCGTCGAAAGTGCATCGAGTTGCGCAATCGTTCGCGGAGTTGCATAAACAGAGCTTCTTCTTATTTATCTCCTCTAGCCTCCTCTTGACCGAGGCTCGATAAGACGAGTTGAAATTAATTGAAGTGAATCCTTTCTTGGCCTGTCTGTCTCTCTGTCTGTCTGACGAAGACATTGTGTTGACGGATCGAACCAGTTGGACGACTCGGTTTTAATTGCGGATTGCGCAAGAGTTGCCATTCCCTCGGTCGGATCAGTGGAATGTATATTTATATACTTGTGAACAATTGATCGGAGGCGAGAAAACAACGGAATCATTTGTCCGAATTTGACGAATGGCGCTGGGACTCAAGCTGCGAGGCGGTTGCTCAAGGTCGTGTTTGCATAAACACCATTGCACAATCGCACAATGACAACAGAAACAATCACACGACGGCAGAAACAACCACACATCGACAGCAATATCCACAACGACAGCAACAACCGCAGCCGTCACATCAACAACTTCATATATCCTTGATGTACAACAATGCAAAGAGATATCACAACAATAGTCCGCACAAAGGCCGACCTCTCTCATCTCTTCATCTTGGCCCACATGTGAGGTTCGGCCTGTGGGCTATCTGTCTGTCCGTCCGTCTGTCTGTCCATCATCAATCTTCCTCCTCTGCGGCGGTTCAGCGGCGGCTGCAATTAAAAGTAAACCAAGCCGCAGCTGGTGGCACAAACGAGATGAAGAAGCGACGCTGGAGCTCTTTGATTTTAATTTCGAATGGCGAATTGAAAGTGGAACTGGAATTGGATATGGAATTGTGGCGAACGCATGCCCAAAGAGAGCTTGAGCTGAGTGGAGGGAGGGGAGACGAAGTGAAGAAGAGGCGTCGGAGCCTACGCTTAATCATGATTGATTGCTGGTGCTGAAAATCAATCGTTAGCGAGTCGTCGCATCCAGATTTTGTACATTAATTTTTTGCCACACAAAACATAATTCATAAAAATACAATAAATAAATAATAAATGAAAAAATACATTGAACAAAATTCATTAAAAAAACCGTTGAACATTTTTTTTTGACAAAAATATACTGAAAAAAAAATATTTAAAAAAACAATGAAAACAAAAAACAAAAATTAAATATTAATTTCAATAAAATTAATTTCAAAAAACAATGAGAAAATGTGTTAAAATTAAATTGAAAAAATATTAGAAACAAATTATGAAATGAAAAAATTTAAAAATTATTTTCAATATAATCTTTGAAAATAAAAAATACATTGAAAAAACAATGAGAAATTAAATGCATAAAAAAATACTTTAAATATAATACGTTGTAAAATACAATTCAAAACACATTAAAATCAATGCATGGAAAAATTACAATGAAAAAACACATTAAAAAAATTTTAAAGAATACATTGAAGACAATAGATTAAAAAAATATGAATAGTAAAAATAGCAAAAAATATAGGAACTGAAAAATTAAAGAAGTCATTGAGGCCGTGTCGGAGGCGAGGAAGTTGATGTCTGATTGGCATGAAACCAGGTCGCCGCGACACCATGATCCGGTGGACCGATCGGATCGAGGGAGCGATTAACATACTCCGATCCTAATAAAGCGATTACGATTCATCTCGCATATCATTTATAAAGCCATTGTCTGCCGATCTATTGAAATATGAGCTCCAGTTGGTGGCTGATGGCTGTGGCCTGACGTTCGTTGGATCTTTATCTGTCCATCTCTGTCCGTCCATCTGTTCGTCTGTCTGTTTGGCACCTGGTGGTAAACTTCGGTGTCAGATGGCGTTAACAATTGTCTTAATTAACGAGATTGCGCGCACACTTTGTGTGCGGAGGGTTTGCATAAAATTCGCCATGAAATATTTCAGCAATCAACTTCTTACGGCCAACAATCGATCAATCAATCAATCAGGCGGCAATTGTTTCTTCGTTTCCGAATGACTTTGACATTCGATATCGAAGCCGAGTAAATCCCATTGTTGCTGATATTTATGGGCATTCGAAGGTACTGGGGAATCGGGTCGAAGAGTTCTCAAGAAACGAAAGACTCAGGCGACAAACTTGCTTCCATTTGATGGGGCGTAGGCGGTGGGAGAATAATTTGTAGTTGGTTTATTGCTTCAATGCACTACGAATTAATTAATTTACATTCAATTAATGTGGGAACCCAGATGAATACAGTATTGTGCAACAGTGAAGGAACGTCAGAAATTATAATTATTCAACACATAGAAAAAAGTAAAAAATACACTTTTGTTCCTTGTTTAATTATGAACATTAAAGCTTAAAACCAAATTTAATCAAAAACATGGTGCATACTAAACGAAAGCCAGAATTTGGCAACGAATAAATAATTAATATGATATGATAGGTAGATGCTGTGAACGTAGATATAAAAACGACCGATGAAAAGAACAAGCTTAATTTTTGATGTTGATTTTCATGATGAAAAGACCACACAATTTAGAAATTCAATTTTTTGAAATTTTCTTTTTAGAAATTATATTTGAACTAATGACATTTTTTCAACTTATTTTCAACAAATTTTGTTTTCTATTTTTCCAATTAAATTCGAAAAAAAAACCTTCGAGAAATTTCCAATTTTAAACTTACCAAGTGCATTTTGGTAATTCTGTATCCAAATTGACCTCAGGGAAGGGAGAAGAAATTCACTTATTCCAATTTGCAGGTAGATATCCTTCGCATTCAAGCACGGCACGCAATGAGGAACTTTTTTAAATATTCTTTCGTTAGCAAAAAAATTCCTTTTAGCCGTGAGAGGACTTCAGGACACAACACTTGGATTTGAAACTTCAACTGACCGAATCGATCGATCCTTGTCAATGGAAATCAGGCTCACAGGAGTTCAGTTTCCTTCAAATCCTTTCGACGCGATTGGGTTTTTAATTTTTTGTTTTCGAAAATTATTTAATTTTTGAGAAATAAATCGTTTGTCTATTTATTATTCAGCGGAATTTGACACGGAGTTCAACAAGTTCAACTCGAACGAATCGCCGAATGGCATGCGTGAGATTCTCATGAGAAATGCCTCTCGACCGTCTGAACGCTCGCTGCAGACTGAACCGGTGCGAGGCGCAGCCGTCGCAGGTTCCCATCCACCGACAGCCAACCAGCCGCCCAGACGAACGCTGCTCGTGCTGCGCAAGCGATGCCGCGAAGAGCGGCCGCCGAAAAGCGAGGCACGAGTAGAAGCAGCGGCGAAACGAGGGCGGAGGCAGTCGCCTGAGGTTCCGCATACGCCACGATGCACCGCAGGGCCCGGTCCGAGCCAGGCTGAAGCAGTGACAACAGCCAGCAACATGTTGCAACGTGAGTGAGTTTTGCCGCCAACTCGAGCCCAGCAACATGTTGCTTCGTTGTCTTCGTCACTGTGGCTGTTGTTGCTGTTTCGCTGTCAGAAATTTTGTGCACACCGGCGTTCGTGCTTTATTTTGGTTGCTTTTCCTTCATTTCTTTGTTTTGGCGGCGTCTACGATTTGGTGGCTGGAAAACTAAGTTCGTCCCATTCTCTGGTCATGCTTTGTTTTGTTTTCTTTTTAGTTTCTTTTAGGTTTCATTTTTTTTTGTTTGATTTCTTTAAATTATCTATTTTATTATTTTGATTTTTTTGGTTTTTTCTTCTGATTTTCTTTTGATTTTTTTTTTTGTTTTTTTTTTATTTTCCATTTATTTGTCTTCATGTTTTCTTTCGATTCAGCACTTGGGGACATCTTTTGGCGGAGTCGTGATGGAGCTAAATGCGAAGAGGGCGAAAACATGGGCCGCAGGTCGTGTTTCGATTACAACCTCCCGAGACTCGAACGAAGCATGAGGTATCAACTTCCATAGGTGAAGACAAGCGCCTGAAAAGAGATCCTCCCATGGCGATATCGAGGGAGTTCCTTCTACCTCCCGAAAAAAGCAAATCAACAATCCATTCGTCATTGGAGCCACCGTGTAACGAGCGCGGTGGCTCCAGCATCCGCCATCGTTCCCACATCGTTCCGAGGTGCATGTGAAAATCAGAGATTACAAAATCACCCAAAACGAAAACCAGCCGTAAGAAAAAAAAAGCCCGACAACCAGTTATGGTTTGAGCCGCTCCCACTTGCAGCCACCCGCTCCTCCATCTCCCCCTCACCTCTCGCTCTCTTTCTTCCTCGTTCTCCCTCTCATTCGTCCTCTCTTGCGGTTGCATCTGCCAAGTGATATCGGCATTTCAAATACCAGGGTTTTGCTCGTAGGACTTAATGGCCAATTAGAGCGTTCTCCGCGGTTTATTTATTGTGGTATTTTTCCGAAAAGACCGAAGCTCATGAAAACCGATACAAAACCAACAAAGACCAGGGAGGGGTTCGCCGGATCACGAAACCTTGTACAATAGCATGGAACAAGGTGTTTTCAGTCGTACACGATTCCAACGATCCAATTGAAGTTTAACGATCATTGTTTGGGTGTTTCGGAAGCTGGGATTCGGAAGCGGTTGGTTTCGAAACCGTGATTGGTAATACCTTATATCGAATGATCGACTTTATCTTCCATTTCCTCTTGATCTCCCATTTGATCTTCCATTTGATCTTCAATTTGATATTTCATTTGATCTCTCATTTGATCATCATGTTGAACTCGTAATTAATCCTCCATTTCCTTCAGCATACAATTATTTTGGACTCTGTATCACAAACTGAATAATTCAAATTTATATCTCATCTGGGTTCGATCAATCGCTGTGACAGAACTCGTCAATGGACCATCGATTGGCGACCAAAATCGATCGTCATGAATTGCGGTGAATGAAAATCCCGAAATGGCAAGAGCTTCATCATCGCCAACATCGTCATAATCATCGGCAACATCAATGACAAGGCGAGTCGACGTCGATGACGATGACGGCTGAGGCGCCATCCACAGACTCCGGTGCTTCACCGACCCCGACCTCGAGAGGGTTGGCGCGAACCCCGCACTAACAAAAAGGAGGGACTCGTCTCCGACTCGAGGCCGGATGCAATTATGCGTTAAACCGTTGCGCGTTCCGAGTTTCTTCAATTTCTCTTTGTTTCCTATTTTCCGCATTTGCCGGCGATCGGAGTCATCGATACCCATCTTCACAGCGTCGTCGATGATCATTTGATCTGTCGATATGAAGCTCGATCGACAGTGGGTCGAGAGGGGAGTCCGAAGATGCCGAGAAGAGGAGGGGGAGGCGATGTAATCCGTGCAATAAACGCTCCGATTTGCGGATGGACTCCCATGTGGAGATAGCGACGGCGCTTGGGAGAGACATTGGACACGCTTTCAATCACGGATGGCATTTAATTTTCACATCTCGGTTTCATGTTCATATTTTATTTTTTATTTTATTTATTTTATTGTATTGTATTTAACTTTGTATTGTATTTACTTTATTTTATTTAATTTGGTTTCTTCCTTGCTTCATCTCTTCTCATTATTTGTATTTTGGGTGTAGAGTGTTAAAATCTTTATAAGGACTCATTCATTTGGTACTTCCGTTTGTAACGAATAACATTATTTTATGATATATTATAAAGTAAGGTCATCTGGTATGAAACTTATGTTTTTTATTCACAACTTCATCAGATGTCAATATTTTAGGGATATCGAATATTATATTTTTACCTCATCATTGCTCATTTAAAAATTGTTTTCCGAAAAATTAAAATTTTTAAAATATTTTGAATTTGATTGAAAATTTGGATTTTATTCCCGAACTTTTTATTTTATTTCAGAACTATGATGCAATATCAAATTGTATATTAATGCGTACTCGGCGCTGAATGTCCGGTTATGGGAGATTTCACTGTGGATATATTTTAAGTTTTATAAAGATCGGACAAACGGTTTGACAGCCTATTCGGAACCCACAGTTTCTCAATTTCATTTTTATATATAAGTAGAAGATAATCTTTATTAATGATTCTGATTCTGATCGCAATTACGCAATGATACCATGAATAAAGAACTTATTGACAGTTAATGGTCAGATAGGTCATGTTGTGTCATGTTGTAACATATTGACGAGATTCACAAAACTATATTTAAAAACTAAAATGAAATAATATGGGGTAATATAATACGGACTTTGTTTAGATCATAACTATCAATATTTATGGGATTTCAAATATTATATTTTTAACTTTTCTAATTGTTCAGCAATTGCTAAAATTCCGCAATATAATAATTTACATGCATTTAAAAAATGTTTTATAGTTTTTATTTGTATTGTGAAGACCGACAACAAATAACACAAAGGTTGTTCTTTTGAGAATAATCTTCATTTAATTTGGTAATTATAAAATACAGATAAATCTTATTCTGATAGCCGTCAACGATTCGAATGGATATTAAAAGCGAGGTCATGTCTAGGGAGCAAATTGGCAGCTAATGGTATAGTATGTCAGAAGACCGTAATTGACATGGATTTCAACACCCCGTTTATCATATCACCCCACTTTATCTTACTATATTTAAAAAAATGATATCAAAATAGGTATAAACAAATTGTAGTGTATGCTTTAGTTTTACTAAAGTTAAAGAGTATTTGGTTAAAGGATAAAACCAAACGAAAATATGCATTAACCGTCAAATTGGCAGATTGCTAACGTTTCAGTTCATTTCAGTTCAGTGCTCTGTTAATCGCAATCGGACTACGTCGAACTATATAGAGGGTATTCATATTTTCAGCCTTGCTGCTTCTCCAGTTGTCCCAGTTGTCAGGTTGGGCCGAAACTGAAAAAAACTTCCGGATGACCAACCTCAAGTGTGAAACCTTCGACAAACCCTTCACCGAGTTCTCCGTCTGCCGCCTGACGGTGCCGAGTCGCAACACGATCGTGCTGAACTTGCATGCGGTGGTGCACCAGGTGCCGATCACCAACATCACCGTGGGTAGATCCTCATCTCTTAGTAGGATCTCACCTCTTATATATGCCGTCTGTCCATCGTAGATCAACATCGCACTGCTGAAGAAGGCAAGCCGCTATCGAAGCTACCTGTACGACTTCACCTTGGACTTCTGCCAATACATGTCGAACCGGGACCTGAACCCATTCATAAAGGTCTTCATCGAGCGCATCCTGACGGACTCCAACATAAATCACACTTGTCCCTACAATGTACGTATTTCTCCACCTCATTTGTTGCATGTGAGAGGGATTTTGTAATTCTTTTGCAGCACGACATCATCGTCCGCAACATGGTACTGACCGACGAGCTGTTCAAGTTGTTCCCGCTGCCCGTCGGCGAGTACAAGTTTCATCCGAAGGTGGGCGTGTTCAACGACTGGAAGGTCGATGTCCAACTCTTCTTCACATATTCGTAGTTTCGGATGGAGAATCCTTTTCATTGATTGATCCAGCATATGATGATGTCTACTATTCTATTCTTCGGGAAATAAATCATCTCGGGTTTGTCCGCTCTTGTGATGCGGTTGTTTTATTAATCGGTTCTCAGGCTCATCTGCAATACAATTCGCTCTTGGCTTATGTGAGTAGTGTTCGTTCGAGTACGAGTAAAAGTACTCGTATACTCGATTAAATGGCACGATAAACGATTTTTTTTTTAATCGATTAATTGTTACAAATAATTTGACGGTACCGACTAACTTGACAATATATTGAAATATTTTATTTATTTATAATTTTGATACAAAAATGCATTAGAAAAATACATTACAAAAATTCTAGGATGATTTCCTCGACTTTTGAATGGATCAAACAAAATAAATAAATAAAATTATCTACATAATATTTGATTGAATATAATATTTTACTGTTAACTGTTAGTTAAAAACACAAACCGTCAGCTTATAGTTTCTAGAGGCGCTAAAAGTGCAGGTTTTCGTGTGTATATGTACGTATATGTGAAATGAGTACGAGTACGACTATACCGACTTTTAAACCCGATTACTTCTTTTTGCACCGATTTTTAGTTGAAATTTTGTTTTTGACTACTCGCATCGACTACATACCGGTATTGGAACGTCACTATATGTGAGGTGTAGGATATGTAAAACTTCACACTTATTATTGTAATCATTGTTTGTAGTCGCATATTTAAGTATTGGTATTGCATTTGCTGTTGTAGTGTTGTTTCAACATTTTGGCGCATTTGCAATTTCACTTTTCACGCGCGCCAGATAGCATGCAACAACAACAATAACAACATTAGCAATGAGACATGAGGTAATCGAAGACTACACCTGGACGCAGGCGTCGTCAACTACGACGGCGACGTCGTAGGCAGCTGCTGTTGTTGTTGCTGTTCCTGTTGCAGTTGCTGCACGGCATCTCAGCGACGACCTCAGATAGCAGCGGCATCGACACCGACAATAACAACAACAACAGCAACATTTATGATGAAAACGAAATTCATGAAGAAGCTGCAGCAACAGAAACTAATAACAATAACAATAAAAACAACAATACAAACAACAACAACAAAGCACGAAACCGGGGAAAATGGTTTTTCCTCGCAAATGTTTTTCTCTCTCAATCTCTCCTCGTCTCAATCTTTCACAAACACAAATGTGTGATAACGAGCAAAAGCAACAACAACAACAAAAAAAAAAAACACAAGTCAACGTTAAGTAGTTAGCAATATGAAACCGTTGTTGTTGTTGTGATTTTTATTTATTTTCTGTTGTTATTGTTGTAATGGCAACTTGAACCAACACCGACGCGAACATCATCGACATTACAACAACAACAACAACAACAATAACAACGACGACCGCAGTCGACCTTTCTGGCAGTTTTCGTCCAGAAACACGTTTGCACATTCGAGCCCATGGTGGATACCCCACCTCTCCTTACCTCAGTTCCATCCATCTCCCCTCACCTCACCTCTCCTTTCCTCATCTCCTCCTCAACCTCACCCGATCTGGAGACAATTCGCACCCAAGTTGAACCCGCCAGCCGCGAAGACTCCGCCGAATCCAATTCGGAGTCCGAGTCCCAGACCACGTCCCGGCCGAACCTGCTCTCGCCTCGTGACCGATGGCATTTGCCGTTGAATCCCGCCGACTCGATCGTCCTCTGCGACGTCGTCGTCGTCAACTTTATTTATTTTCGTCCTCCCCCCTCCCACCATCTGCTAGGAAATGGAAAATCTTCAGCTCTTCACATGATTTTCGCAATTCGGCGTTCAATGAAAATCGCATTCCAAGCGGAACCCGAAGTCCACAGATGGAGAGAAACTGGTCGAGGATCCTCGCGAGTAATGAGGAGATGATGTTATATTATGTAGTTGTTATTGTTATTGTTGTTGTGGCCAAATATGACAATTGGGAAACTCATTGAGCTCGGGTCGGGTTTCGTTCGGATTCTACAGCGAAGATCGTTGAACTCGGAGACTTGTAATTTAACCTATGGGGCAGATCCCCGGAATCGTTTTCCGGTGGATTTCCCACTAATATACGAAATCTCTGTATATCTATCCGTGTGTTTGTCTATCTCTCTGAATCTGATGTCATGTGATTTCACCGCTCATTGCATGACCACGGCCATAACTCATGGCTCACGGTTCCGCGTCGTCCCACGGATCCAATGACATCGTCACCCACAATGGATTCTGATTTCAGCGCAACCGGAGCCAATTTAAACGTCCGTGACAATGGACCACGGACCCTCGGGGGAGGTCCCACACCTCTCGGATGAGGAGGGGAGGCGGGGGTCACGCGTTCCACAATGTGCGCAATCAATCAGTTTTCAACATTAATTTGGCAACGCGGCTGCGAGAGGGCGCGACTCCGAAACCCCAGCGGTCGCCGTCGATGCGATACAAATTCGCGAATCCACAATGATTATGATGCCGAAGAGGTCGATGTG
The DNA here is from genome assembly GCA_017309665.1 of Coelopa frigida. Lineage (NCBI taxonomy): Eukaryota > Metazoa > Arthropoda > Insecta > Diptera > Coelopidae > Coelopa > Coelopa frigida. The sequence continues at coordinate 19,626,060 of CM029561.1, read as the reverse complement.
GATGAGGTGGCGATGATGAATGGCGAATCCGCTGATTTTCATTCCAAACAAAAATTCATTTTTATCGTGTTTATTTACCTTTTTCTATTTATTTTCTTTTTATTTGTTTTCTCTTTATTTCTCTTCATTTTTATTATTTCTCATTTTAATTCTTTTTTTAATTTTCGAATTTTATTTATTTGTCTATTTTTTATATTTTCATTTTTGTTTCGCCAATTTTTTACAGTTTTTATTTTTTCAATTCTTATTTTTGTTTATTTGTTCATGTAGTCTTTTATATCTGTTTTATATTATTTTTATTTCTCCTATTTTTGTTTGTCTTCAAATTCGATTTTTGCGGCTGCTGCTGCCGTTGGCTGTTGCTTGGCTGAGCGCTGTTGTTGCTGCTACCGCTGTGACAATAACCTGAAGTCGAATTAATCTGCACGAAACACCGGCAGCTGCCGCCAACACCAACGGCGACCACAACAAACAACGACTGCAGCAACAACGGCGACAGCGACATCGACAAACAATGGCTGCCGTTTAGATGTAAATAGAAATCGGCGCGAATGGTTGCTGTCATTAGTCAGGGATCCCGCCTGGCCAGAGGGTGGGGCCGTCTTCGGGGTTGGGGATGGGCGCGACATGCCACGGGAATCGAAACCGCCGATTGCGGGCGCCGAGGGCGTTCGAGTGGAGCGGCATAAGTGCAAGGCAAATGAATTTCTAAGTGTTTTCGGCTGGCGTTTAATTGCGCCGCCACCGCTGCTAGCTCATAATCGTGGTCATCATGAGCACAATCGTAATCGTCATCATCATCGTCGTTCGTCTAGTCTCGTCGCTGGCCAAATATTTTCGCAGGCCACGACAAGGGCTTGTCGAAATTTCGAATAATTCAGATTTTACGGGCTTTTCTCTTTTACCGGGCATCGGCGCAAACATGTGAATATTTGAATTTGCGGTATTTTACGGCCCTCGAAGCCGTGAGTGGTTTTCGATTTTCAAAGCACACCCGGCGAGTTCGCAGCCAAAGTCTTTCGTTTGCGAATCCACGTTCGCTGCTGCTGCGATGACGCGTTCGTTGCCCAAGTCTTTCGTTTTTGATTAAACAATTTCGATATTTCTCACTCCAGCCGAGAATCGAAATCCTCCGCCTCGACATCGAATCAATCGATTGCGGCAACGCCGTCGACTCTAATCCATCGACCACTCAATTCATTGATCGGTGGACACCGTGACCACCGCCACCGTTGACTAATGCCAGGGCGTGGACATCGAACAAAGCGCTGTCCCCATTCGAAGGGACGCCGTCGCCATTGGAAAACACTCTTGTCTCGCTGCCCGTCCACGCGGGCTGTTGCCCAACGCACCACTCGCACTAGCAACAGTCAATCAATCAATGCGCGCCGCCCTTTGACCCGACTTCAGATCGACTGCCAAACTCTGGCGGCCGCTAATGCGATTACAATTAATTACGCCCTGCAGAAGCCGAGGTCCGGCTGCCCTTTCCCAGAACCCCACGCGCGTTTCGACACCCGCCGCAAAAGGCATTCGTCAATTGGATTTCGACGTCGATCTCGCCACTGTCCATTGTCCAAAAAAGCCCTCGCTCACAAATGGATTTCCTCTGTTCTCGTCGATCCTTCCACAATTTGGGACAGACTGACTGAGTCACTGACAAATAGACAGCCAGAGAGACAGACAGACCGAGGGCGTTGCCATTGCATCACCTGGCGATCATCGCGCGGACCAAGTGGTGGCCGATGAGGCAGCTCGGGAGAAAGTCGGAATTTCTGAAACGTTCCGTGGTAATTGAAAAAACAACATTTGATTTGTTTTGCCGTCGTCCGTAGTCTTCTTTGGAAAACCGAGGAGTGATGGAGATAAAATGCATGAAAATGCTTTGGATATGCTTCTTATTGTTGTCGGTTGAACTCTCGCTAACGACCGATGGAAGATCCAAGCGATGGTTCCGAGGCTTGCTCAACCGCAAGCCTTTGTCTAGGACTTCGAACGGCCCAAAGTCAGAGACATGGAATCTTTGACCTGGAATCTGAGATGGACAATTGCTTTGTTAATTTCCACCGCAGCCCAATCGATCGATAATGATCGTCATCACATTCCACCTTCTCGCGGCGTCGACTTCATCTGCCTCCAATTACTTTTGTTGCTGTTGTTGTTATTAACACAATTACTGTCTTCATTTGCGTCGGACGGAGCGCTTTTAAGCTCCTAAATCGCAATGAATGAAATTGAGCCCCATTCACATACTCCATTTCAGAGCTGACGGACGCTCCAGACATTTTGGTGCTCGCTCGCTCTCTCCCCTGCCTCCTTCGCCTTCCCGCCAACAATCGTCAGCCGGTTCATCGGTGTTGATGAGTATATTTATTTGCTATAATAAAATCCAGAAAAGTATTATCCGAACACAATAACAAAAAGCGCAAAAATATTTGAAACTAACTTGCGATCACTTTTCATCGACAACGTCTAAGTTAGCATATGAGGTGTGTCTTTGTGATGAGTGAACGAAGCAATAAAATATTTGTGTAAACCGCGTATTTTCACCACTATTCGTGGACGGATCTCACGGAATGTTTTTTTCACTTTAGAATTCGCATCAATCAAAGTGTGAAAAATATCTTCTATTCGGCATTTTAACAATTAATTTTATGAATTTAAGATTTATATTTTCAAGTTCTTGTGTCATTCATGCAAATTCGGATATTCTGATATTTTTAGATTGTATTATCGGCAAATAAGATAATAAAACATCAATGGATATATTAATAGTTTTAAGATTTATTATGTCTTATTGTAAGTTAAAACAATAATAATTGCACAGTCAAATATACAATATACATTCATATAAAAGAAATATAATAGTAAATAACTATTCAGTTTGTTAAAATACATCTATAGAAACTTTTATATGGTATTTGGCATACACATAGACATGTATAAATTTTCGATAATTTACAAACAAGGCTCTTTAACACAGTACAGTTGGAATTATTTCACACTTTCTATGTGCCAAATTTACAAAGCTCCATTTACAATTTACTTAATTTTACAAACAGGATTTATCTAACTAAGTCAACAAACATTCGTTTAACATTATTTATTGTCCTTAAAGTATAACATTCCATTAATATACACGTAAATAGACATATGTATAAGTATCTTTAACACACGATATATGGACATGAAGTAGTCATATGTTAACAAAATTTGGAATGTTGGAAACTTGAATTTCACTTAAAAATTATTCGAGCACATCTATTTGCCGTAACTCGAAACCGATTGCGAATCCTGCGAAGCATCCCTCGAGTTCTCCACGGACTCTTCAGCCTTGGCTCTTCGCTTGGCAGCCCACTCGACGACGCAGAAGCAGGCGGTGCCCACGGACCCGAAGATCACGAGAATCAGCAGCTGCGCGCGCAGACCCAGGTGTGAGGAATAAAAGAAGCTGATGGCCGCTGCCACGGACTGGAATGAGATAAAGTATTGCATTACGTTGTGGTTAGATTTAAAGAAAAGCGAGGGCTCACCTGAGTGAATTTGAAGAGTGCGAATGCGCCCACGGAGTTCTTCACGAAGACGCCGCCCAGCATGGAGTAGATCTGTGTGTTGAAGCACGCATCGCCGAAGCCCAGCAGGAAGGCGCAGAGCAGAGCGATCCAAGGACGTGGGGGATCGAGGTAGCCAATGTCGTCGGTGTCGCTGAATGGGGCGTTGTTGGGCAGATTCAGGAAGATCAGGAAGAAGGCTATCATGTGCACGATGTAGCCGGCAATGACGATCGGATCGCGTCCGAAACGCGTGGTCTTGGGTCCGAGGATACCAAACAGACCTCCGCCAAAGACCTCGCCAGCACCAATGCAAATTCCCGCCAAGCCAAGGATCTCCTTCGGACTTTCAGATATGCTCTTTGTGAAGCCAATCGAGGTGCCGTACACGCCGCTAAAGAAGGACAACTCGAAGCCTGGAAAATACAAGTAAGTTAGTTAGAGGATCGCAGATGTGAATGGGACATTCGGGTACCTGTGTACAAGAAGGCCAGACTCAGGAGCAGCATGTCGCGCGTCATGAACAACTCGCCGGCCGACTTCAGGGCGTAGACGGCACTGCCCAGCCCACTCTGCTGCTGCTGCAACTCGGCGTCCGCCGATGCGTTGTCGGCGACTGGTCGCAGGGAGGCCAAGAAGACTATGCCCAAGATTGCGACTGTTATGAGCACGCCGATGACCAGGGTACGAGTCTCCGCATCGATGTGGTCCTTGTCCTGGAACTGGTAGTAGACGAAGAGGTTGCCGAAGAACATGCTGCACTGCAGCAGGGCCCAGAAGATGCCCGAATTGCGCGATATGTTCGCGGGGTTACTGCATCGAGACAGAAACGTGCCCTGACCCGTCCAGGTGATGGAGGCGCCCGCTCCGAGGACAGCACTGGCGACGTACAGCAGCCACGTGGATGGAAAGAGGAATATGACCATGAAGAGACTGAAAGAAAGGGATTATTTAATGTTTGTGTTTTCATTGCAATTCTGAATCGAACTCACGTGTAGCTGACGGCACCAACCAGCATTGCCGTTCGTGGACCCGTGAAGGATATGAAGGACGGCGCGAGCCAATTGCAGACGGCGAAGGAGGCGTAGATGACCGCCAGGCTGGTGTAGCCGTCGCCCTTGAAGTCCGGATCATCCTTCGAAATGCTTTCGAGGATGGTTTTCTGCAGATGGAGAACGAAAAGTAAATTAATTCAATGATTTATTTCATTTACTATTGCATACTCTTAGGCATAACTATTAATTGGTTAACAAGATATTTTAACTAATCTTGAGGAAATTGATTGGGGCACAAATCATAGCCATCTTTTAGGCAGCCACGAGGAGCGGCAGAAATTTGCGGTTCTCGTTCCCAAATAAAAGAGCATAACTTCTAAGCTCAACGTACTTGATTTCGCAAACGTGACTTTAACTTCAACGAAGCTATTGACCGTTCATGATTGTCATAAAAAAGCGTCGCTGACATTAATTCCAAGTGCACTGTAAGTAAGAGAGATATTCCTCGTTGATTTACAGCCCCGATCACAATTTGTATTCGTGGGAGGATTTGGGGATTTTTCAATAAAAACAACTTTAAGCAGAGTTGTGAGACAACCCATAATTTAACCAATGATCCTGCCATTGAACACTTTCGAAAGCCAACTAGTCGATAATCAAGTTGCGCAAGTTTTCGCAAGTTCAAGTTCGCAGCTTTTGAATGTGCATATGCATACATTCCATGACTGCGAAAATTTCCATCATTCACCAGAGTCTCTGGTGACCCAGATCCAAGTGGAAAACTACTCGCACACAAAATCTGGTCCAAGAATAACGCCTTTTCACGTCGGCGACGAGAACGTTTTCAACGCATTTCGTTTTAATCGAATTTTTCGTTTTAAAGGCATTTTCAATGAAACATATTATGTATTTGTGTTTTTACGACTAATTGCACTTCCTGTTAAATTTTGGAAAAAAATGATTATAATGCAGAATCAGGAGATAAATTCCAATCACTGAATGGTTTTACTGCAAAGCTAACCGAGTCTTAAATAACGTTGTTATTTTTCGATGACCAATCTTTAATTTAATCCTTGATCCATTACGAAATTTTATTATTGTTATCGGGTTTTTACGAGCACAGCATATTGTTCGAAAAAGGGGTCATCGAAAATGATACCTGAGATGTTTTGAATGCATTTTACGAGAATCGAATGATTGCAATTATTTTTATACCCAAGAATTTTCGAGTGTCATTCAAATTTGCATACATATTCTTGAGGAGTGTTTTCGTTTGATATTGCGAAGATAAACATATTTTCGAATGAACTCTCCAGACTTTGGTGAAAACGAACTGAAGAGAACTTGTAAACAACTTTAAGTTACCAACATCGATTGGGTTCAATGGATATATAACTTTGTACCTTTGCTATCACTAAGTATACACAATTATCTATCTCTCTTGCCCAAGGTCTTATAGGGCCCGAGGCAACGACGAATACCAATTACAATTTCTCTTAAATTGACGAATTTACAGCACGACGACAACCGTGTGTTGTTCAAAAGAAGCGGCGGAGAAAGTTGTAACATGTTATAGATAGTTAATTGTAATATGAAAGCAGAAAAGTCTTGATAAAATAAAGAGTGGAAAAATGAGAGAAAATAAAATTATTGAAATGTTTGTATATAACGTCGCTATCAGCAGCACAATGCAAATAAAGAACGACAATAATGGAACAATCATTTGAGAACAATAGAAGCAGAACAATAGAAATAATACTGATTAGATCACTATTTTCATTGGTTGCGAAAACTTCAGACCGATTACTACAAACTCAATATTGCTAAAAGTGCTGATAAATAGAAATCAAAGGAAATGACCGAATATAAAAAGATTTACTTTGAAGTATAAACAGACTGTAGTTCTATACTACGTTAAATTAGGCTATATGAACATAGCTTAGCCTTTCATTCGACTTTTTTATTCAATACGAATCTAAGTTTTATTTTACTTCTGATAATTCATTTGTATTTGAAGTGCATCGCTTAATGTAATCAGTAATTCAGTTGCATGGTCGAAACTGATAAGAGACAGCCCGCATACGAGGTTTGGTCAATTGTTTGTCCTCCTTTCGTTTTCCTTACAGACATATGCACTTAGATGTTTATGTTTTGCGTAGTGAAGGTGCCACAGGCGACGGGAGCTCTTATCATGAAGTAAGAGCCTGTAAGAGCTTCTGAGGGATAATGGATGGAGGATTTATAAAAATGCCAACAGTCAATTGAAATTCTGTGTCAAGTTGAAACCAAATATTTGTTTACTCCGCAGGTCAAGTGTTTATTCGGAAGGACGCCTGTTGATCCGCCCTGTAGATGGGCGTGGTCACTTTAAAATACTTCGAAGCGATTAAATTATGAATTATAAATTCGCAACTGAGTGAATTCGATAGAAACGAAAGGGGTTCCGAACTCAGCCAGTCGAATTATTGTTTTACATAATATTTGGGCATCAATGATTTAAGCAAGTCGAGAAATTTATTACGCAAAATTTGCTGATTTTCGTCTGTCTCTCGACGAATTCGTGCAAATCTACAGAGACCAGGCTGAGGGTAAGGGAACGAACGAGGGGTTTCATTTTGTTGTTGGCCCCGGTCTGGGGTTTACATTCAAAACTTGTTTCCAGTCGGCGGCTGTTGGCGTGTTGCCGGTTTCTGTTCGCTGTTGGCCACAGACGGCGACGATTTGGTGGGCTCGTCCGTTGGACAGACAGACGCGCGTTCGCACACATCGACACACGGCTGATGAAAACCGAGTGTGAAAACTCAACAGCAGTTGGAGAGAAAAATCACCAGCAGTGAACGACGACATTTTATGAAGGCAGGCCTCGTCTTGTCCTGACCTTGAGGAAGGCCTTGAATTCAGCCAGAGGCAGAGGTGTAAGTTTAAAAGGTGCCATTTAGTTCAGATGCCACAACTACAACTATTCTCATAAAAGGTGAATCCCTTGTACCGCAGTTGTATGCAAAGCTTCGCTTGGGGCTCGATACGGAGATGTGGTTTTTATAAAGCGTAACGAAAGGAAAAGGCTTGAGGTATGGAGGCGTCGTTCAATGAAAGGTGCTCGAGTTCGACACACAACCACATTCCGCTCCACTCGGCGCTTGATATAATAATACAAGGTTGTTAGTTAGAATCAGCTATTAACGGTTTCACAAGCAGCTTCGGCTTCGGCCGCACACGCCCCATTTGGAATGTATAGAAAAAGATAAACCACAAAAACAACAAAACAACAACAGCACGGGCAAGGAATAGCGTGCGGTTCACTTTCGACGGAGTCAAGTCAGACTCGAGTCAGACTTCGACGACGTTGCCGGCGTTAACGGTAGCGAACCCAATCGCCTCGACGACTACACGATAAGTCGCGCCTGTGGCTCCCCGATCGGAGCGGAATTCGATCGAAGGCGCCGCCACTGCGCATTACGACCATTAGAGTTTCTGAAACGGTTCACCTCGTCCGTTTCGTCACGTCGCAAACCGCACCGCGATCTCCGTCAAAAATTGGAGCAACAACCGAAACTGGGAGAAAAAACCGATCGAAATGAAACCAATCGAAATGAAACCAATCAAAATGAAATCGATCAAAATGAAACCAATCAAAATGAAATCGATCAAAATGAAGTCGATCAAATTGAAATGAAACTGAAGCAAAGCAATGGGAATCTTGAACTCTATCCGTGCATCGGTTGCGGCCAATATTTTACTGGGCGTTTTCTCCTCCTCCCCCCTTTCTCCAACTGCTGATATTTTCACATTTTGCATGCCGTTTAGCATCATTTCGCAACTAATGATGCCGAGACTGCTCCATGCAGCGCCACACAGGGAATGTGCATTGTGTTGCGAGTTTAGTGAACTGAGAATTGATAGCGCGACGACTCGTGATAGAAAGAGGAGTATAATCGTGTGGCAGAGGCTATGTTTGCATTGGACCCACTATTTACACTGGGAGTATTTCTGGAAAACATGGCTTTTGTTGTCGAATCGAAAGCGCGTGGAATATTCCCAGGCGGGATTGAGAGAAGCCTTTATTATTCTTTGGAATCGCAACTAAAGAAATGTGTGTTGAAAAGCTGGATTATTAAAACGTAATTATCATAAAATGTTTTGAATATAATTTGTCGTCATTTAAACGATCTTATTGCAAATTTTATTGTTGTTTTGTCTGAATGAAATGGTTTTGTCATCCAGCAGAAGCTGGTTTTTAGGGTATACAAGCAAATTAGATATTGATACTCTGTGGGAAGACAGAGCGGAACAGATATCTTCACAGTTTAAACAGTAAACTAAGGCAGAGAACATCAAATGGGCGACCTTGATCTTTAACGATTTGGGTTTGTTTTATTGTGCTGTTTCTCAGTTGGTCCGTTCGGAAATCCCTCCGTTACTCCCTCCGTCCGTCATGGTGTCTGTCCGCTGTTAACAATCCGACTGACGAGATCGTAAAATTAACTATCAACGATTTGAGATTAACTTTGTGTAGGAAGTAAACTTATCGGAAGCATCGGAAGTAGTTTCCTCCGCCTCGTAGATAACGGATGACGACAAATTGGACAAATCGCTGACTGTTCACCGTGGCCAATAATTGGACGTTTATTAGTTTAACAGGTCTTATCGAGGGGCCGTTAATTGAAATGATTATCGGGGCGAATTGAATGATAACCTTAGGCGGGGGCGAGCGCCATCAGTGGGTGGTCGCACTGGGTGGCGTATCGTAAACATAAACAGTCCAGACTGTGTTCGGTGGGTGATAGTGGTCGCAGGGTGGGTGGGGAGTTATCTCCGAATGGCTTATGGGTGGGATTACCACGCTTTCATCAGTTGGGCTACGGAATTTTTCCTAGAATCAACAATTTCAAGGATATTGAAGACGACCCAAGGATTCTCGGAAGCGACGTAATATTATTCTTCCGTCGAATAGACGACGGAGGACGTGATAAGAACGCACAACCAACACTGTCAACAGTATACATGCTGCATGTGTCCCTCCTCCGTCGTTTCCCACGTCCCCACACATGCAGGTTCGCTGTAATTGACATTATCCTTGGATGTTTTCAAGGCTGCACGTCTGCAACCAAGGGAATGCAGCTGGGTAAAGGTTAGGCAACCACCCACCGACCCCGACCTACACACTCACCTCTATGTTGCCCATCGTCTGGAACGACGTGAAGAGGAACATGAAGCCGAAGCCGAGGATGAGGACGTTCACAAATTTCACATCCATGTTGCTGCTGTTGCTGCTGTACTGTGGGCGTGTCCTTCGCAATAAGAAGCACCAAAACCGAACGAACCTTTTCGGCAGGGACAAATAAATAGCACGCAAAAAGCCAATGATGACTGATTTAATTTCACACTTCCGCACTGTCTACGAATCCGGATTCGTTGGTTGAGTCTCCTCGAGTTGGAGTCCGGCGACTCCAATTGTCGATTGTTCGCTGGTCAAACGCGATCAGCTGGTTGGTTTTTATGGCAATTTGATTTAATTTTCTGTTTTCACATAACAACCGTCTTCGATTGCACACAAATCACCCACACACACACACACTCAGAAGAGACGCCCGCAAAGGTCGGTGGAGCGACGAGGCGAGAGAGCGAGAGACACGACCGCCGCTGACAAGCAATGGAAGCGAAGTGAGCGGATGCGAATGTGGGTTCCACATTTATTAAACGCGAATTAAATATCAACAACGCAGTTGGGGAGCAATCAGTTTGTTGCTTCTGTTTTGTTTACTGCTCCGTACTTGTTGTTGTTGCTCGCTGGATGCACCACCGAGTTGATGACGTGTTTATATCCAGGGAAGGCCAATGAAAAAGTAAACATAAACAGGGATGCTTCTCAAAATCGACATGGCATGGCATTAAGTCGTTTTTTGTTCCGTAGAGTTCTATCGTGAAATTTTTGTACCCGTTTAATATTCGCAACCCATCTCTCTCCACCTCTTCGTAATCCGTTATCATATTTTGTAACCAACTTCGTAAATCGGAGACACAAAACGTGCCAAATTCAAATTAGTAAAAATAGGGTTGCAAAACAGGCTTTGAAAACCTTCTTTTTTGCTCAGAAAAAATTTTGTTGGGCTGGCCGTGTACTCTTATGAGAGCGTTCACACCGCACATGCGATGCGAAAACGACGCGAAACACGAGCGATGCCCCGAACTTGAACGAACATGAAATGTAACAAGTGAAACAAAGGCGTTTGTTCTTGTAACGCGAGTTTGCTCATGTTTTCGGTGTGAACGGTTTATGCGAACTCGTGGACGAATCGCTTTTCGGTGTGAACACGTATTTTTCGCCGCGAATTCGTCGCGAAAATTTCGCATCGCACTTCGCGTCGCTCGTTCGGTGTGAACGCGGCCTCACTTTTCCCACTTTTACACTTCGCTCAAGTTTTTTGGCACGCCATCCCTGAGAAGCAATAATAGACCAAGATGCATTTTCGGAACCCTTACCAATGACGTCTGCTGTCAGTGACGATTGATGCGTTGTACAACACTTCTTCTAGGTTGTCAATTAATATCCAAAGCCCAAAAGTATGCTGCAAGTTTTTCTCATTTAAATATTTCCAATAGTTTGTGAATTATCTTTGTTTGTTTTTGTGTAGCCAGAAAATACTTTGTTTTGTTTCCGGTAGTGTTTCTACGATTCGCAAATATTCGCATACATAATCCGATTAGAAGGCCCCCACACACAGTCTTTTCCAGCGCCCACGCATCGCACACTCGGAAAAAGTATGTAGCATCCACGTATGGAATGTTCTAAAGCCTGCTAATTCAATTAACATCGCATACACATTTCTAATAATTCACCTTAAAACATTTCGCCGCAAGGTCACTCTCTGCGACTCCGTCTCATTCGGTTCTCGGTCGTCATGTCGACACCTGTTACGCCTACCGAAGCTCCCGCTGTAAATCTGATCCGCGCCCTGATCAACGCCTCCGAGAAAGCCTCCAACATCGCTCGCATCTGTCGTGCCCACGAACAGCTGCTCTCGCTCCTGGTGCAGGAGAAATCGGGTGACGAGGCCAACGCCAGGTTCGAGCACGACTTCAAGACATTGGCCGACGTGCTCATCCAGGAGACCATCAAGCACGATGTGGGCCACCTGGTGAGAACCAACTTAAGTTTACCCATCACTTCCCATCTAATCATACTGTCGCACAGTTTCCCAGCCTGCTGGACCAAATAAAGGGCGAGGAGTCGCCGAGCTTCACCAACGCCCAAGGGGAAACTGCCTCCATTCAGGTGGGTGCCGATGCAGAGGAGACCGAGAACTGCTTGGCAGCTGTTCTGCATGAGCAGAGAGAAGCCGCTGCGGTTCTCGCCGCCGAGGTCCATCGTGATGTTGTATATTCGTCCGACAATCTCGGCTCCATTCCCGACCTGCCCGAGGAGTTCGATTATGCGAATGTCGGCATTTGGATCGATCCAATCGGTAGGGGAAAAATTAGAAAGTTCTCTGTGTTGATTGTGCTTGGTTGAAATTTTCTTTTTTTCCTCTTCAGACGCAACCGCCGAGTACATTTCGGGCGACAGCATTTTCACCAATTTCCCGGGCATCACCTCGACCGGCCTGGACTGTGTCACCGTGCTCATTGGAGCCTACGACCGCACCACCGGCGAGCCAATCATCGGCGTCGTATCGCAGCCTTTTCATAAAAAAGTCGATGACAATGTGTACGAGAGTTTGGTGTTTTGGGGCGTTTGCTTGCCCGATCTCCAAGCGAGCAACTGCCATGCAGCTCCACCGAGCCGCTGCAGTCGACTGGGCATTTTCTCCAGTTCGGAAAATGCAGATGTGCTGCAGCACATTCTAGATCTCGGATATGAGTTTGCCTTCTCCGCCGGAGCAGGCCACAAGGCTCTGAAGGTCATCACTTGGGAGGTCGATTTGTATCTGCTCAGTAAGGGATCTACTTTCAAGTGGGACACATGTGCCCCTCAGGCCATCCTTCGGGCCTTGGGCGGCAATATATTTGACTACCGAGAGAGCATCCAACATAAGTCTGCCATTCCCGTTTCTTATTTGGACGCCGAAGGGGAGGATGTGAAATGTAATAAAGGCGGACTGATTGGCGTAAGAGATATTCAGTTGATTAATTCTTTGTTGCAAAAAATGAGTGCTGACCAATTGACAATCATATAAGAAATATAGGCTTTTATAGACAACTTCCAATGAAATGATTCCTAAAATCATCTTGAAGGATGGATTCTAGCTTCCTAGTGAAATTTGTGTTATCATATTTTATACTATACTCATAAATTTGTGATCATTATCTACCAGACGATATCCATACGATAGTCACATGACGTTTTTATGTTAGAGCAATAATTTATTAATGTCCCATATTTCGTTAAAAGTATAATTTACATGTTTAAAAAGCATTATTAGTTCCTGTTTGTTATTACATCAATTAACTATAACAAAAATGATTTACTTTTAAATTATAAGACAATCTTACTTTGAACATAAATTAGAAAACATGACTAAAACATTAAAATACAAGCAAAAATACAACACAATATCATCTTATTGATCTAAACAATCAGACCACTTTTGCTTTCCTCAATGTGTTTTATGATGTTTTAAACTATTATTTATAAACTATGTATTTATAATATAAAACAAATACATGTATTAAAAAATACAATTTGTGTAAAATTTCAACAACAAAATTATGGAAAACATTTCTATTTCGCTAACACGGCTATTCCAAAGGCACTTAGTTACGGTTAACGTTCTTTAAACTTGTGTTTCGTTTTTGGCATTTTGTTGTCTTGATCAGAATCTTCGGATCAAGTAATAACTTGATTACAATTAAACATTCTTCTTCATTGTCATCTCATGGGCATTGCGCAAACGTCTTCTCAGCTCAGTAGGGAAACGTTCGTAGCATTTCTTGCACACTGGCTTCTCATCGTATTCGTAGAATTTCGATTTCTGCGTCATCTTTGAATCGCACACAGAGCAAGCGAAATGGTGAACACACCAGGCTTTATTAAGCGCAGTAAAGACTACAAATTTGAATTCATTAAAAATTATTTTCCTTATGCAAATAAAAATATGACAAACATACCATCGCCTGCAATTACTTGATTGCAAACAAAGCACAGATTTCCAAATAATTGATGGTAATGTGTTTCGCAATAGGCTAGACCACGCTTCTCATAATGACGATGTCCCAAAAATGGTTTCTCGCATTTCGCGCAAACAAAGTGCTGTGAAAAATAAAGAACAACATTTTAAAGCTGTCAAATTTGCACGAAAGGAAACAAACCTCAACATGCCAATGTTTGCCCAGAGCTGTCACCACTCTCTCTTCGATAGGGCGGCGACATGCACCGCATATTGGAATTCCCATTTTGTCATGGCAACGCAAACAGTACAGCTCATTCTGCAATTTAAGCTCGTTAGTAAATGTTTACTTAAAGGTTCTCAATGTAATCACCATATCATTTGCAGCCAAGCCAGGACGACTTTTGACTTCTCTTGCTGTCGAGTCCAGTTCCACACCGCATGCCGTGCAATTGAAATGATACCCATGGTAGACCTCACCACGGAAACGAAGAGGCTCCTCGTCGATAAGGCCACTACATTAAAATAAACATATTAGTACAAATTTGGAAGTAGAACAGAGGACTTTTCTACTCACTGGCATTTTTGGCACACATATCTCCCTGTAATCTCCGCCTTCACCTTTGCATTGCACTCGTGGCAGAGAGCACGATTTTGATTGCGTATGAACCCACTGTCGGCCAACTCCTTGGCGCACATTTGACACCGGAAGCATTGGGGATGCCAGCTGGCAGACATGGCCTTGATGACACGCCCAATGACGAATTCTCCGCATTTGTTGCAACACGGGGCGAACAGCACATGAAAGTCACGCTCGCAGTATTTGCGACCCTCGAACTCATAGAAGATGCCATCTTGGAAGGGTCGGAAGCATTGAGCACATCTGCAACAGAATTTTATTACTAACAATGTTCCCCATATTCGTATATTCGTAAAACTTACACAAAACACTGAGTGTGCCAGAGCTCTCCATTGGAATTCACAATTTTCTCGTTCGGCTCAAATCCGTCGGCGCATCGGGAGCATTGCATTGCACCCAACGACATGTTTGCAACGTGCAATCTGCAAATCAAAAACACATTATTCAATTATTGGGACTCTTCTTCAATGCGAATATTTGTGGTTATGTGAGCAGAGCTAGAATACTGCAAACATAGCCGTATGAGGCGAGTGCGAGTAAGCGTTATTGATGTGGGAAGACAGTACATTTCTGCTTTGGAGTACATCATCTTGATGAAGTGCAAACTACTTTCTCCTGCGTCTAGAATACGTGTATGATCCAACAATCACAAACAACTACTCCGAGTCATGGTTTTACTTCCGAACAAAACCAGACTCAACCTCATACTTTTTGCTTATCAATCTACCCTACAGCTTCAGTAAAGGATAAAAGTATTAAGTTCACATTGTATTGGATAAAGCTGTATAGTATCCGACCTTCGTTCAAGCCGAAACATTCTCAGTCTGAATCATAAAATTCGCAAAACCGAGATAAACACAATGAAAACAATTTAAGGCATTTCAACTCTTGGAAATGCTGAAAGGCAAACAACAACAAGAATGTGTTAAGATAATACAAATAGAAAAATTAAAGGTTTAAACAAACTTTACGATTTGTGTGTGTACAAAAAGAACTATGTTTCTTGTATGTTAATGAAGTATCCGAATGATTGTCGAATGTTGCATCCAGCGCTGCACTTGTTCAAATACCAACTGCTCCAGTGCCACAGAATAGAGCGCGACGCCCAACATCAGAGAGAGTTGATCAATTTAAACGAGCACACAGTGATCGCATTCTATCGAACATACATTTTGTGTGTGTCTGAAGTCTGGGCGGACGACAGAGAACCGAATACAGAAGGCGGCATTAATTTGCCATACGTTCGTCACTCGAACCAAGCGCAACAACAACAATGATAACAGCCACAATAAAAGCAACAACATGAGTGCCATATAGATATAAATATCAATAATGTTGTTATAACATTTCTAAATTTTGCATACAAACACACACACACACATAGCGCCCACAAAAACAAGTCTTCTTTTCCCTCCGCAGCTACCTCTCGTTTGGGGCCCTACTACTAGTGAGTCCAAGCGAGATTGTTGTTTTTTGTAGATTTTGTCGTCCATCGCGCGGTTTTGGATTTTTCAAAATTTGTTTGTGTTGTTTGTTTTTCATTCCTCCATTCTCCCCTTGAATTTCACTGTGGTCTGTCTGACTATGATCATGGTCATGACAAATGTCCAGTCTTTTCTCATTTCTATTTACACAATTTAATTGGAACGGTAATCTCATATCTTCAACGTTTTTCTGTATTAGGGCGATCATCGAACGATCATTGGTAAATCACGAATTCCCGAACACATACGTCATCACCAAACATAAACTGAAACATTGTGTGAGTTAAAAATAAAACTCAATGAAAATGACGTCATCGATGAAGCAAACATCTGGAGGGCATTACATGGACGATCGCACATCGGAATAATGAATGGTACGCGTTGTACTGCTCGAGTGGTTGAGTAATTTTAGAGCATGTTAGAAAAGGGTGGGTTGGAGCAAGGCTCGAGACGACGAAGGCAGACAACCGGATGCAATTCAGTCCACTTTCCGTTGGAGAGATTGGGTGTACACGCGTTGCTTGTGGCACTAATTGAACGTGCGTCGATTGGGAGCAGGCGGAACACACAGGTGTCTACCCCGGACGCCGTCTGATGAGAATTAGTATTTTTAGCTGTCACCGCCAAGGCAATGATTACGATTTTACATCGGGTTCTTGATTTGGAAAGCGTTACTTGACCATCTGCCATTAGTAGCGATTCGCATGATGAATTAAAATGACTAGGATTAGCGCAAAGTGAGTGCTACTCTAGAAGACTGGCGAATATGAGATGTTCACGGTTTCGTAATTAGAATTTCAAGAAGATCTTACTCGACAGGAGGCATGTTGGGCTGAGTTTAGGAATTTCACTTGTCGCACAGAGGGAAGTTGGGAGGAAACTTGAACGAGTCTTCGGAGGCGCGCGGAGTCGTTTTCTGTTTCAGTTGCTGATGTGAGCTTGTGTGTGACGCGACTGACTGATGACGATGATGTTGAATCGCTGATCCAACCTCCCAAATTTGGCAAATTCAAGATTTTTCGAAATTTTCTCTCAGGCTGCGGGCCGTGTAGAAGTTGTGGCAAACTAAGTGGAAAGTAACCTGCTCCTCACTGAATTGTTTATCGACAGTTACACTTTCTTTACCTGATTCACTGCGATTATTTCGTATAATTATTTATTACTTAAATAATTAAAAAATAATAATTTTAAACGATAAAATCGAGAATTTCACGGAAAATAGCGAAGAAAGAAGAAGAACTGCTGTCAAAATGACACTGGTGCCGTCAGGTGTGAAAAAAAAAACAATAACCATATTAAAATGCACTCTGACGTTCACTAGCCGAAGTACTGATGGTTTTGTGGATCGTGGCCATTTGCGCCATTTCCAGGGTTGCTACACGAAGTCGGGACCCCCAAAAATCGCCGCGAAAATTTTTGTTTGTCTGCTCGGAGCTGGAAAATTTGACGAAAGGAGACTGGAAGATTTCACGAGGATTTGACGAGCGTTCTGGAAGTGGGTTCCAGTTCCAGGGATGTCGGAGTGTGCGTGCGCCGCCCGTCGGTGCACGGGCTGTGCGCGTGTGGGTAGCGAGGCGACAGCACGACAACAACGTCCCTTCATTCTAGTCTCAACTGTCGTGGGTGGGCCAGAAAGTAAAAACTTAATTTGCTTTATGAATTTGTTATAGCTGATTTCTTTTAGTACTACCAAAATTATGACTATAAGAGAAACTAAATTTCTATACATACATCTGGCTTATCAGACATAAAAATAACGCAACGTAATTATCGCGACAAAATTCCTGTCTTTCGCTCGCTGCGAAATTATTATCATATATATTATATATTTTTGCACACTTGGCTCCCAAAAAAATACTCGTGCTCCCATCGAATCAAAACAAAGAGAATGCCATTCGATAAACGTGTGTATGATTTCTGTTCATTATCTCTTATCGCCATAGCCATTAACATTTTTTAAAAGTTGTTTTCGACTTTTCTCTTCGCTACTTCTATTACTTGTTCATGAATGTTATATAGTATAAAATTGTTATCTCTTGTTTAAGGTTTCATTTAGCAAAAAGAAGCAAAAAAATAAATATTATTTGTGGTAGCCTTGACATTGAACACTCGAACTATATATAAAATATATATAAATAAATATAAATAGTCAATATGTATGAGTTTATATAAGATCTGTAGTTGTTTATTAGAGTTGCATCAGTTGTTGACAAAATCTCAATCAATCAAATTGAAAACAACAATTATTGCACTTATTTACTACTTTTATTTGCACTAGTTTTTGATATTTTAATTTGATTTCTCTTGATCAGAGAAAGACTAGGAGAGAAGAGAAAATAGAACGATCGGCTTTTTCCATATGTAGATATGTAGGCAATGGGGAAATTTCCGCCGGCTCCCAAAGAAGCTTCCGGCACATTTCCGCGTCGATGAATTATAATGAAATATCATAATAAGTAAAACGTGAGACATTCGAGACGTTCTGGGCGAGAAGCTTTACAGAAGTGGTTATTTACAAGTTTTCGGCGATCAGACGACGACAACATCAAAATTCTCTTACAGTTTGTTGCTACGTGCTTTTCGTCTCGGCCGCCGTGTTCCCGACCTTGTGGTAGTTTTCGTTTATCTCTCCCCCTCACTCTCTCGCCCTCTCTTTCTCTCTCTCTTACTCACCACCCAATCGACAGCCGAAGAACACTAAATAAAGGAGACAAAATAAAAAAACAGATTCGACGCATCAACGACAAAATATTGTCATTGGCTCGCGGCGAAGAAGAAGAAGCAGCCATGCAAGTACTGTGAAGCCTCGAGAAACGTGAAAGTCACCCCACTCCACAAATCCCCCCAATTAATTGTCGGTATCTCTCTTTCTTTTTTCTATGACGCATCTCGGCGTTCGCATATGGTGCGATAACGAACGAGTCGAATGTTTCGAGTGTAGTAAATAAAAATCGACAAGTTGTGTGGCGCCAGTGGTTTTCCGTCGTTTTTCATAAATTCTTTGTACTTCTCCCCTCTGGCTGTTCCCTAGCTAATCTAGCTTGGCCCTTTCTGTACCGTTCTCCAACAATCTGTTTGCACTTTTTCTGTTTACATTCTCAAATGCATCATCGTCAGAACAAAGCGAAAGGCTTCAACCTACCGATCAACCTATCGCCTCTGTTCCACACCAGGCGTGTCGTTTGGAATGCGATCAATCTGCTATTCGAGCTCTGTCTGTCTATAGATTGTACAGATTGTGGCTAGAACGAGTTGAATAATTGTAGCTTCTAGCTTTGTAAACAAAACACTTAAATCTGAACACACCGAGTTATTGTATTGATCGTTTAATTGCCCTTACCTGGGATGTGGATGTGTTTTTGGATTTAAATCTTCGTTGGACACCATTGAATGTGTCAGCAAAGTGTCCCCAGCAACAACAATGTCGGAGCCTAGAGAGTCAAATAAACCGGTCGCGGTTTCAAAGATTCGTTTGGAAAGACAACGAATGACCTTCAAACGTTCGCAAATAACCGTTACCACAGCCCTCTTTGGTCATGGTTTTCGATGTTTAAGCGATGATAAGCATAGGTAAAATTTAGAATGGTATTTTCAGTAGTCTTGATGACTATGGTCATCAGACAATGAAATACACCTAATTCTGTTTTTACACGGTAGATTGGTTCCAGAAAAAAACGTGTAAAACAGAATTAGGTCTGTATGTAGGTCACCTCCCGAGTGCATATGCCAACTGTTTATCTCTCGTTCTCCTAGAGATCTTTCTCTCGCACTCGCATTGCACAAATCAAATCAAAGAGTAAATCAAAAAAAAGTTTAATACAAAAAGCGTTTAATTAAACAATAACAACCTTGAGTTGAGTTTCTCAGAATGTTTCTTTTCACCCCCTACTATCTACATACATTTATTTTTATATCTACTCATGTGACTATCGGCTGTGTTTATAAATAGTCACGAATTCTCGAGGAATTCCCCAGAGCCTGCAACAATCCCTACTCACGGGATATCGTCGCGAACACATCTTGACTCCACAATTACTTGTGAAGACCCTCCCACTCATCTGTCTCCAAAAGCAATAAAAACATCTTGGGTATTGATTGAAAATATACTTTTATTTGCATACTACTTTTAATGTTCACTTAAAACTATCATAAAATGTATATATCATATGTTTGTATGTATGTATGTATGTGTTGTAGAAAAGACTTTAGGATTCGATGCAAAAATTGAATGCACTTTCGTTTTTCGTACGAGAGCAAACCAAAAGCTATGAAACGGTCCCAAAACGACCAAACTCCAGCCAACGCACACCGGAGACCGGAAAAAGTGGGCGTCGATGGAGTAGACGAAGAAAAGATGTTGGAACTTGTGGCAGCGACACCAGCTGCAGCTGCATCCCCACAGCGTCCACGACCACGCAGACGCATCGGTATGCAGCCCACCGTCCGTCCACCCCTCTGTCTGTCCGTCCTTCCCTTCCTCCGCCCCTCTCTATATCTGTCCGCCTGCCTGCCGGTCGGCCGAGCGGGCAGCTGCAGCCACGAAACGAATGCTGCATAAAGCGAAAACAAAATCAAGTATTTCAAATAGCTCGACACAGCAACAGTTGAGTAAACAATAACAACAACAGCAGTAGCAGCAGCCAATAACAACAACATCAACGACGACGTCAGCAACAACTACAACTACCACTGCAAGAGGCAGCTCAACTCAACTCAGACGACTTCTATTTATAAACATTTTCAAATTCAAACTATTGCTCTATGTACTTATATGTATGTAGTATTGTACAATGTACTTGATTTCAATTCATCGTCGTTGGCTGCTTTTGTTGGTACTTAGCGTTTTTTTTTTGCCATACAAAAATTGCCGGTTTTTTCCCTTCCCACTGCTTCCGATAATGTTACGAAATATACAATTTCTTTATTGTGCAAATTCAATAAAAACACTTTACATTTTTATTATTTACTCAAAGTAAATAAATAATAACTTTTAATAATATTTGCGGTGCGAAGTTCGGAGTCAGTCGCAAAATGTTGGGCTGAAATGTCTGACGTGGCGTTAAGCGAAAGCAGACGTCGTCTGCCTTTATGTATGTGCATATGCAATATCATGGTAAAATGAGAGAGCGAGAGCAACAGGTCGACGCAATTGTTCACGTGAATGAATTAAACATCAACTATTGCTGTGGCCATTGGACCCTTCGGCTTGGTTGCAGTCCAATTGTCCAATGGCAAGCTGAACTCTATCGATTTTATAAATTTCATTGCAACTACACTACTCCATAATTCATTAAAGCGCCCGCCCTGCGTTCGCTGTCGTTTTTTGACCTGCTTTTGACGGTCTTTTAAGTTCAAGCTGTTTTACAAGTTTCTGTCTGTTACCAAAGGAGAAACATCTGTTTAGTATTATTTTGTTTTGTTTTATTTTTAAAACATGTTCGTATGCGTCTCGATTGCATTATTAAATAATATCGCTCGACAAATTAAGGCAACAATTCTCCTGAATATTTGAAAAGTAAAAACATCTGTTGACTTTAGTTTGTTTTCTCAAGTACAAAATTAATCAAGATTAGATTATTTACTTCCACCGCTCGCTTACTCTGTTAGTCCGTTGACAAAGGAACGAGAATTGGGTAATTGCATTATTTATAAACAAGAACTCGGCTATATAGTATATTGTACATCGCTGACATTGAAGTTTAAACATAATAGCATTATATTCGTAATAACAAATAAACTTTTGATTTCTCAAGTCTTCTTATAACTTTATTTTATTTTAAAGTTAAACTTTGACTTTAAATATCATTTAATGATTTATTCATATAAACAAATCGATTGAACAAAATATACACATTATTATAAATATCATTAGAAAAAATATAGCTTTTATTTAGACATTTGTAAATCATATTATCTTCTCTTAAAGTACTTTCGTTAAATTTATTCTAAATAAGATAATATTTATAATTACAACTTAAGTCTTAGAATATGATTTATTAATAGTATCTACGAGTATACGCAATTTACAGCTTTCTTAAATAATTTAATTATGACCTTTGATTCAACATGCCCAGTTATCAATATTTGAAGACTTCATTCAATACTCGACAAACCCATTTTAGTTGAAGTCGTTTTCTTAACGTGAAAGTTAATGCAAAGTAGTTTAAAGTTTTTCATATTCCTCTATATGTATGGATTTTACAAGCAATATCGATATATCTCAATATTTTTTAAGTAATGATTTGGAACTCATAATTTAAATTTAACAAACGCGAGACATTGACTTAAATACGAGACAACAAAACAATAGTGGCAAAATTTTAACATTAGATAACAAAACCAAGTAAACATTTGCTTACATCAGACTTCAGGTGCTTCTTCGGCTTAATTGCTCATCTGCAAGCCGCTGCTGCGACTCTCCGTCGACGAGGATGTCGTTAAAGCCAGCTGTGAGACTAGCTTGTCGTAGTCCTCTAGCGAAGTCTCGAACTGTTCCAGTTGCTTGGAAAGGTCGTCAATGGTGGCGTCCGAAGAAGCAGTCTGTGCGGATGTATTGTTGCCCGTCTCAGGAGCACCGGCCATGTCGCCCAGAGCGCTGAGACCCAATAATGGAGGAGCGTGATAACAATCGCGATAAAATCTCGCCAAGTCGCTGACGTGCGACTTTGGAGATGCAAATGGGAAGTTGAGCTCCTTCAGCAGATTATCATCGTCGGGCGGGAGTGTGGAGGCGGAACCGTTCCGAGAGCGGGGCGCTCCAAGTGAAGGAGGCGGTGAGACGACGGGAATCAGCAAACTCTTTATCGGCGAGTGCGATGAGGCGGAGTTTGATTTCAGATTCTCGTCGTTTTCAAAACTTTTGAAAGCTGCAACGTTGTTGTTGGTGGCATTGCCATTGTTGTTATTGCAACAAGTCTGCGCATTATTATTAATATTGTGCTGATGTCCATTTCCGAGCGGAGATGTGGGCGACGCCGATTTGCGATTAAGAGACTCGACCGACCCACTGCCAACGCTACTGCAACCGCTCTCGTGACGCGTGCGCTTCAGCAGCCAGTCGAAGGGCGGCGTCTCCGGCAGGATAAAGTCCTCCTCTGTGTACTGCTTCAGCTTCGAGACATCTGTGAAAGCGCCAGGTCGTAAAGGTTTCTCAATGTCGATAACTTTGCGTTCGGAGGCCTTTTTTGCGTTATGATAACGAGGGTTCGACTGTTGCTTCGGCGTATTCTCTCGACGAAAATGGTCGGACTTCAGCATGATTGTGGCATCGGTCGCTTTGCCCGTCTTCTGCGAGGTGGGGGTGATGGTCATTTTCGTACGATAGGCCACCGACATGGAGAGGGCGCCGACGATGGTATTCAGTTGACCG
Organism: Coelopa frigida; assembly: GCA_017309665.1. NCBI lineage: Eukaryota > Metazoa > Arthropoda > Insecta > Diptera > Coelopidae > Coelopa > Coelopa frigida. The sequence continues at coordinate 19,602,914 of CM029561.1, read as the reverse complement.
ATCTTTACGTTCTTGTATCCGTCGCCGAGCGTGTGCACTTGCGGCTTATCTACGTATATGCGATAGTAAATACCATACGAGTCCGCGGACTGTCGACGCGACAGCTTGTAGGCGGGTGTGGCACGCGTCAGTGAAATCAATGACTTGAGCAAAATTCCCATGCGATTGTAGATTGCATGGGCAGCTTTCAGTGTTGGGTCCGAGTTACCAGCGGATCCGGAGACACCAGTTTTCTGCTCCATCTTATCGTTGTTGACTGCTTCCTTCTGCTGCTGCTGCTGCACGGGCTGTTGCAAGTCCAAAGACCACACCTCGAGTATCATTTGGTCTCCCTCCACCGTCTTCAGCGATATCTCGACGCACAGGGGCAGGCGCTGCAAGATGCTCTCGCCCTGCACCAGATTGAGGGCCTTCTTTGTTTCCGCGTACACGTCCGGGTGATCGTGGATGACTATATTGAACCAGTCGTTTCCTGTGGCCAGCGGGTTGCACTGCGTTTGGATCTTTTCGCCTAGGCGTGACTGCACTACGACCTGCGTCGACTTCAGCGCCAGGAATTTTATGAACTTTTCCAAATCTTTCTCGGCGGCATTCAAGCGATTCGAAGACATTTTTGAAAGCTTTTAATGATTGACTTTGGGGATTTTAAGTGTTTTTCTTCAAAGAAATTTGAGTTTTAATTGTTTGTTTGTTCGATTTGCACTCGAACTGTTCAAAGTTCGTGTCTCAGTTAATTTTTTTCATAATGGCTTCCGCATATTTCGTGGAATTTTCTTTCATTTTGCTTTCCATTCACGAAATATTTTTGCGTTTCAAGTTTTTATTTCTATTCGAATTTACACTTCACTGTTATCAGGTTTATTCACTCTATTTATTAAATTCTTAATGTTTTCATTGCTTCACTTCTTCTTTCTACCATTTTTAGTAAAATTATCTCCCAACAAAGACTTTTTGCTTATTTATTTTCGTTTCTTCCCGTTCCGTTCTTCCGTTCGTCGTATCCACCATTTGATTGAGGAATGAAAAAAACGTCAGTGGGGAACGACTACGAAGCGAAGGTGTGACAGCAGCAGGGCTGCCGTTTCAAAATTTTCAAGCGAAGTGTCTGACAAGAAAAGTGAAGGAAAATGGATTAAACCGGAGTGACACTCAAAGAGAGCCATAAACTCGAAGACAAAAATAATGACAATCAAAAAAGACATCGAGATCGTGCCTCTTATATTGGCAAATTCAATCACGCAAAAAATTAAATGTTTTCTAAAAAGTGGAGTGACGTAGTGTTTTAGTCCAAAGTGCAGTGATTCCGACATCCCTGGACAGCAGAACGTAATGCGGGCGCCGACGTAAAGCCAGGGTCGCGCCTCCTGTTGTCGATCCAAACGTCACGTACGCACTTCCGGAATTCCGACTGGTTCGCGAATTCGCTAACCTTACGCATTAAGAGTGAATTTTTAAAGAAATTGTATATTATTTAATTAATATATATTTATTGTATACGCAATTTAATTGAAGAATGAAAAAGGTAAACGCTAGTGGAGAGACTAAAAAGTGAATATGTGACAGCAAAACGTAATGCGGACTTGTGATGCGGGCGCCGTCGTAATGCAAAGACAGGGTAGCGCCTTCTGTACAAATGTTGACGACCCAAACGTCACGTACGCACTTGCGGAATTCCGACTGGTTGGATAATGTGCAAACCTTACGTAGTTTTTACAGAAATTGTATTATCTTTAACTAATATATATGTGATCAGTTATCAAACGCTTAAAATATGAAATATCCTAATGAAAAGTAAGCATCTCATAAAACTTGATAATAAATATTTATATATTTTGAACACTCCTTAGATGAGCCGCAAGGTGTGCTCACAAGATGTCGCCAGGAACACTTTTGTTTTGAATGTTTTTAGTTGCCTTAGAAATATATATTTGTTCAATTTAAATATTTTTAATAAATAAGAAGAAAATTTGTGCAAAAATTACGTGAAACCCACTTCGAGGTGGCACAAAATGTTTAATAATGTCCCGTGCACGATTCCCCAGAATGCCGCACGCCTGAACAACAAGGGCAACAACCAGTTCATTCGAACCGTGTTGGAGGAGGAGCGCCGTGTGAAGAACTATCGCGCCCAGGAGATCCAGTCGACCGCCGAGAATCCCCGCATCAAAGCCCAGGAGGAGACCATCGAGATATCGAGGGAGCTCAGGAAGGAGAAGCGCAATGAGTTCCTGGAGCAGAAACGCCGCCAACAGCTGCGCGAGAACAATGAAGAGCTCCGCCAGTTGCAGATTTCACTGCGCGCTGCGTACATTTCGAAGACGTTGGCCGAGCAAAAGGCCGAGCGTGAACGTCTGAAGGAGGAGCAACGTCAGACCCAAAGGCAGGAGGACATACTTTTGGAAAAGGAACGGCAGAAATGTATGGAAAGGTGGAAGGAGGAGGAGGAAAGGGAACGGCGAAAAAAGCAGAATCTCCGAGGAGTACTCCAGGAGCAAATGTCGCAGACAATGACCAAACGAATGGAAGCCTATCAGGAGCTGATGAAGGAGAAAGAAGCGATGGATGAGGTTGTGCGAAAGATCGAGGCCGAAGAGAGAAAGGAACGTCAAGATCTATTGATACGCAAAGAACGGGCCATGAAGGAGATGCATGAATTTGTCAGATCACAAGAGTTGCTGAAGCAACAGGAGCGATCCCAGAAGATGGATGAAAATGAAAAAGTTCTGGAAATGCTCAGACAACGCGATGCGGAACAAAAAGGATTGGACGATGTGAAACGACTCGCAAGGGAACGCAAACAGGCGCTGAGTGAGAAAATTGGCCAACAACTGTATATAACTGAGGTAAGATATAAATATTCCCTGCCATTCTGGAATTCTTAATAACACTTCATATTGTACAGAGTGAGAAGCGTAAGAGAGAAAACCTATTGCTGGATCTGCTTGTGGAAGAGCTTAAGGCGAAGGAAGACTTGCGCTTTCGTCAGAACTTGGAAAAACAGGAACAGGAACGCATTCAAGTGCGCAGTGAATTGGAACACTATCGTCGGGAAGTGCTGAGCAGTAAGGAGCAGCAAGAGAAGGAAGAGAATAACCGATGGAAAGAGGCACAGATGCAAATGTTGGCGGAACGCGACAAAATAGAGCAACTCTCTAATGAGAAACGTCGTCTCAAACTTCAAGAACATCGTCGGGCCATTCAGCAAATGATCGAGGAGAAAAAACTACAGCGAGCACTACAAGCGTCTGAAGTGTTACAGGAGTATGAAATGCAACTGAATGAGGATCGAAAACGGTACGACACAATTTCTTCTATATCTTTGTTAATAATAACCGATTTGTTTATGTATATTGTTTTTAATATCAATTCAGAAAACAACTTATCGAAGAAGAACGCAAACGACTTCTAATGGATCAACCTAGCGCCGTCCTTTCCTATCTGCCAGCAGGAGTTTTGCGGGAATCTGATCGAGAATTTCTATCTCTGCCCCCTGGGAAATCCAAAAAATAGTGCTGGATTTCCATGAAAATTACATGTTTACCTTATTTCTAATGATGCAATGGATTGATTGCATAAATGCAATAAAAATTTCAATTAATTCGACACAATAAAAAAACATGTTAATTTATTTTCGATTCATTTTTAACTATGATAAACACCCTGTGGTGTGATGCTCAAATCGTTGCTGTGTGGTCAAATTGAAATGCCACTTAAATTATTTGACACCTAAACGAGTTGTTGCCGACATTATTGCTGCACGTGTGTTGGGATTTGTTTCAAAAAATATATTTTTTAATTAAAATAATTAATTTAAAGTGCATTTTGTAAAATAAAATTATGCCACCAGTAAAGAAGGTCAAAGTTGCGAAGCCAGTGAAAGAAGCAGCGAAGGAAGCTGAAGAATTACCCGTTATTTCAGGCCAGGTACTGATCATGATAGTACTGTTTTATTTAACAGTTATTGGTTAATGTCGTATTTCGCACGCAGCTCAAGAAAAAAATCCAGAAACAACAGAAGAAGGTCGACAAGGAACGTGGCGTTCTTTTCATCAAACATCTGCCTCATGGATTTTTCGAGGATCAACTCAAAAACTATTTCCAACAGTTCGGGACGGTTACTCGTTTGCGTTTGGTTCGCTCCAAGCGCACTGGTGGCAGCAAGGGCTTCGCTTTTGTCGAATTCGAATACCCCGAAGTAGCGCAGGTAGCTGCTGAAACTATGGACAATTACTTGATGTTCCAAAGGGTGGTCAAGGCGGCGTACATTCCTCCAGAGAATCAAAAATTCAATTATTTCAAAACCACTCTGCGCAAAGTAAAGAACAAGGTAACTTTCTATTCTGCTCTGTATTTGGTATCTGAATAATATCATTTCATTTTTTTCTTTATTAGGCTGGTAAAGAAATTTACGTGTCTGGCAAAACGTTGGCGACACAACGGAAGGTTAAAAAACAAAATGATTGGTCGGAAAATGCATACCAAAAACGAACTGAGGCGAAGTTGAAGAAACTCAATAAGCTGAATGATAAATACAAGCATTTGGGAATTGATTTCTCAACAATTTTGGTCGAACCAAAGAAGCTGACTGCCGACGAGAAAGCTGAGAAGATGAAATTGAATTCATCAGAAGATCAGCCCAAAGAAATTTCACAAAAGAAGCGAAAGAATGAAACTGGCCAAGGTACTTCCGCAAAAGCGCAGAAGAAATCGAAGAAAGACATTCAATTGGAAGATCTACTTGGAAATACTTTGAATGAAGACTCTGGAGATGAGGATTGGAATGAAGAGGGAGAAGATGAGGAGGATACCTCTGATGAGGAATCATATGGTATCTTAAAAGCCTCCGATGATGAGGATGAGGAGGAAGTTGATGATGATGAAGACGAGGACGAAGAAGACGCAAGCGAAAGTGATGAAGAGAATGAAGTTGTAGCACAGAAGAAAAACGCAAAGTCTTCTCTCAAGAAGTTCTCAAAGTCAACAAAAGTAAACAAGCTCGATCAACTCATCAAGCGTAAGCCTCATTCGGGCGGGATTCAAAAGTTGAGCAAGAAAGTGGTTAATAAACCAATTGTTTCCAAAGCCAAGAAAGCGATGCAAACAACGATTGCAAAGGAATTGGCTAAACCGAAATCGGAATTCAAGAGTAAGCCCAAACAAAAGGCTACGATTGGAAGGAAACAAAAAGTTTGATAGTTTTAAGTTATGTTTTGTATGTAGTCTATTTTTTTCAGAAAATCAATTTATTGTCTAGTGATACCTTAAAAATACACTAATAATAATTCTCTACCAATAAATAAATGTTTTACTCCCAATCACCCGATTCAGTAGTTGAGTTGATGCAGGTTCAATTGCTCTTCGAGTTTGGTTCTTTTCCACTTCATGCGCCTATTTTGAAACCAAACCTTCACCTAGAGTAGAAAAGAAACAACAAAAGGAAATTAGGCTCTTGTGCGTTTTCTATCGATTCATTTTCATTGGGGGATGTAGCTCAGATGGTAGAGCGCTCGCTTAGCATGTGAGAGGTACGGGGATCGATGCCCCGCATCTCCAATTTTTCTCTATTTTTTTTTCTTACAAATGTATCCTGGCCTCACCTGTCTTTCAGTTAAATTCAGGGCAATGGCAATTTCATATCGCCGAAGTCTCGTCAAATAGTTCGAATGCGAAAATTCCGCTTCCAAATCCTTTATTTGATCCTTTGTAAAAGCCGTTCGTTCTTTACGACTGCTGCTTTGTTCCGACGCGGTTTTAAAACTGTTGCTTTTCCCATTCGCAATTTTGGATATTCTCAACGTTAAATTATCTGAAAAGAAAGAGTTTTATGAAAAAAAAAAAATTTATGAAAAATTTAACTAATTGCGTGTATTTATTTATTTTTCATTGTTTATAGATAGACTGTTATTGGGAAGAAAACCAGTTTCCAATCATTTAAAAAAATACACCTAACTCTATTTTTAAACGGTAGATTGGTTCCAGAAAAAAAAAACAGTGTAAAAAGTTACAATTACAAATTATAATTATTTCTCGAACTGAATTTTAAATTTAAAAATAATTGGGACATTTAAACCATTTGATAGACAAGTGGAAGTACTTTTGAGCACCCTTGCATTCTATTAAAACTAAATAAATAACTAAATGTACAAATTACTAAATATGTGTTAATTACAATTTTTTGTAGTTCACGATTTTGAATTTTCAAAAATATAGTTTACATTTTTACCAGAAAAATTTATTGTGAATTTGAAATTATTAAAAATCGAGTCAACTCAATTTCTTACCACTATCATTATTTCCTTCGACTAAATTGGTAAACTTTTGTTCTGCTTCATTTTTCGACTCCTGGCAATTAAATGATGATGTTTTGTAATGATAGTTGTTGTTGTTGCTGATATCATTTGACGGTGTGGGTCGAAATTCTGATTGATTTAAGTGATCCAAATAACACTGAACCGTTGGTGTTTCTCCACTTGTTGGTCTTTCCTCGCGAACATTCTCACACATTTCTGCATTTCCATTGTATTTGGCATAGAAGTCATTATAGAAGTATGGATAGCACAGCACAACGTTATCAGCAGGCGCTTCACAATTTCCCTGGCACACATAGTTTTTCCCGTAATCATCGGATTGCATTTTCCCAACTCAACTGACAAAATCGAAAGTTCACTTAAAACTGACATCAACAGATCTGACCGACCGAGCGACCTCTTCCTGTGATCTTGCAAATATCATACTTCTGCTCCGTCAATGTTATTGTTATTGTTTTATTACCATCATCATATCCACCAATGAAATTTCATCACGGTCTCGGTTTGTTTATTTTTCGCTTCGTTCCGATTGGACAATATGGTTTTCCACTTAAAACGACGACGCACCACTACATGCATACATGCGTATGTTTCGAGGGACCCGAGATTAGTGTGGTCGACGCGTGTCACTTTCACGACAATTTATGGACTGTTATAAGATAACTGATCGTGGGCAAAGTGGTCGATCGTCCCTTCTGTTGTTCTTGTGTGTTCCGTCCGGGAAGAGGAGGAAGGAAGTACTATGCAAACATGCGGTCATATTCCACTAGTGTTTGCTCTACTATATTAGCCGCAGAATGTGGAAGCCGGAAATCTTACCATTAACATATCGCATTGATCATCTTCAATCCAATTTAGTTGACATGGCCAGTTAGAACGTTTTCATGGCTTAATTCCGATTCGCAATTATCCGCGTTTCCAAGCGATCCAAGCGTTTCCAAGCGACATCTCTTTTTGTGCCCTTGTTGTGCTTCTTCTGCCGCTGCATTGTCTAGCAATGCGAAATAGCAACAACTGAACAAGAAGAACACTTGTCTCTCGTTCCCTTCTCCAACTCTAACGATATGTTGTTGTTGCAATCTGTGTTTTTCTAAAACTTTTTCTGTGCGCAACATATGGTAAATTTATTTATTTTGTCATGAATGAAGTAGGCCTTTGGTTTTGTTTTTTTTTTTTTTCTTTTCTCATTGAGTAAACAAAAATATTCTCTATAAATGATGTGTTTGTTGTTTTGGGCAAGAAAATAACACAAATTGTCAACAGCTTCTCTATTCGTGAATTGAACAAACATCTCTATTAGGCGAGATGCTGCTATACCATACTTACAAAAATAAGTACTATTGAATATTTCCAATTGTATTTGTAAATAATTTGCAAAAATCAAATATGTATAATAAGTATGTTTTTGAGAAAATCTCGATTTGAGACCAAAGTTGCAAGTGCCCGGCTAGCTCAGTCGGTAGAGCATGAGACTCTTAATCTCAGGGTCGTGGGTTCGAGCCCCACGTTGGGCGAATTAATTTAAAAATTTTTTTTTAAGAAATTTTATTTTTTTTTATTTATTAACTATTACTCAAATAAATATGCCACCTATATTTTATTTAAACTAGCGCACCTTTCACCCGTTACAACTCATAAAGCCGAACAGACTTTTAAAGGCTCTAGGTTTGACTTTTAAAGACTCTAGGTTTAAAATTGATTGGAAATTTTGAATTTTATTGAAAATATTGAATTTTATTGAACATTTTGAATTTGATTGAACATTTTGAATTTGATTGAACATTTTGAATTTTATGGAAAATTTTGAATTTTATGGAAAATTTTGAATTTTATGGAAAATTTTGAATTTTATTGAACATTTTTAATTTTATTGAACATTTTGAATTTTATTGAAAATTTGAAATTTTATTATATATTTTATTATATTTCATTATTATTATTACATTATTTAATATTATATTTCTCATTTTCGTTTTTATATATACGATGATTAGCATATTATTTCTTAATAAAAATTATTTAAATCGTCTAAAAGAAAAACCTAACAATTAATCCCTTATTCGGAAAATGTTTAGTGTATGCATCACTTTTCGTTGACAACATAAGTGGTGCCATACTTTTACTTTTTGAAGAATTTGAAAGCTAATATTCGAAATATTTGACGTTAAAACAATTTTTATCAACCGCACAGCATAAATATTAACAAAAAATGATAAAAATACCCATTTACCAAATGGGCAAAAAGTAATAACTCTTTGGTTGAGTGTAGAAAAAATATCAAAAATCTGGTAATGCTTTTCGTCGGAATGGATTTTCAGTGATGAACAGGGTTGCCGCGACGCGTATTTTCGAGCGTAGTGTAAATGTGGGAAAAAAGTAGTGGGAAAAGTGAAGTGTTGTGAAATCATTTTGTATTAAATTTGTGTGTGTGTGTGTGTGTGTGAAAGGGAAAGAGGAATAGGAAGAAAAAATCGATCGACCACAACGGTGATTTGAGGGGGAGTCTGCTGTTAGAAATGAAGTGTTTTTCAAAAAAAGTGGAGTGACGGAGATTTTTGATCAAAAGTGGAGTGAAACACTCGCTTGAAGTGACTTCGGCAACCCTGGTGATGAAGCAAAGATTTCATTTGTAGAATTTGTGAGAAAATAATTAAGTGTTTATTTATTGAGCGTGGAAAAAAAGACGATTCCACTAAATGGCGTCGGTACAGGAGCGTCTACAGATAGGTAGGGTTCCACTGGACAAGTGGTCGACACGGGAACAGCTGTGTCTGGCGTCGGCCGTCTCGTGCAGCGGCGACCAGAACTGGATGTCTGTCAGCCGCACGCTGAAAGTTCTCTGCGGCTCCTCGCGACCGGCCGATTGGTTCTCCCAGAAGAGCTGTGCCGTCCAATACGGGCATCTGTTGGAAAATGTCGAGACGACCAAGCGCAAGAAGCGCTCCAGTGAAAGTGGTTCGAACTCGCCGACGGCAGGAGAAACGCCGACGGATTTGATACTCAAACGGCTGGCGGAGGAGCGCATGCAAGAATTGAAAGCTGAAATCCAGCGGGGGCAAGAGGAATTCGCGAAAATCCATTCCGAATTAAAATCCATACAAAGCGGTCAATTAGAAGAGGAAGACATCTTGGAGATGTGGAAGGAAATCGAAAAGGAACAAGAGATGCAACGCATCGAGGAGATGAAAATGGAGAATCAGTTGCGGGAACGAGAGCAACAGAAACAAGAAATGCAACGTGCTTGGAGACCAAATGCTCCTCCTGCAGTTGCTCTGGCTCAAAATTTTCCCCAGGTGATCGACGATAAACAAACGGATGTAAGCTTGGAGGAAATAATCGGCAGTAACAAACCGATTATGGGTGGTAACCAACCCCAAGCCACATCACCATTGCTCTCATCTCTTCTAAAGTCACCGACACCAGGTGCGGCCGGTTCTTTGGGAGCGACAGGACATAACTCGGCACCGACAATTACGACTCTATTGACTGGTGGGGCTATAAACCAGAACCAGCCCGCAATTGTACCTGCTAGTGAGGCCGTGCATCTATTGACACGCCCAATCAGTGGTCCACCTAGTGATTCCCTCTCTGCTTCAGCGAATACAACACAAACTCTTTTGAGCCCTTCACAGTCGGCTCCCACGTTGTCAATGCTATTGGAGAAAACAAAAGTTCCTGCTACACCGAGTTCCACAGCTGTCCCAAGTGCACCCCAAGAGAATTTAGTTCTTGCAGCACCTGCTGTGGTGGAACCTTTGACGAAATCAAAAGCGACCAATTTACTATCGGATTCGAATAATGAAGAAGTTCCAATGGATATTGAGGAAGACATCGTGGAAGGTGCCATTTCAAGACCTGACATGGGAAACGGAGACTCAGACGCCGATACTAATGAGGAACAACAGCTTCTGGAGGTATTCAAAAATATTGGCAACATCGATGAATTAGCAGACATCGATGTAGCGGCAGTTATCGACGAGGAAGAGGACTTTTTGAAAAGTGTCGGCGATGAACCCACAGATTTAGTGGAGGAAATGGATTTTGATGGAAAGTCACCAGCAGAAGACAGTGCTGGAGATCATCCGGATAAGTTGTCAAAAAACCGAACATATAAAGAAAAGCCTGACAATTCTGCGGAGTCGGCAAATGAAAGCAAAACAGAGACGACAGGAGAGATAAAAAAGGATACGAAAACTGCTGGAACAGAAAAGGATGCCTTGAAACCAGAGATCATTTCCAGTGATGATTCGAATGACAATGTACCATTGGCCAACCTTGGTAGTAGTAGTAACTTGCACGAAACTAAAGACACGACAACTACTAACGGTGAAATGGAATCAAACAAGGAAACCGATGAAACTTTTGAGAATAAGGATGAAGTTGTGGAACAAAGCGAAGAAGATCCTAATGGAGATAAGATTACTAATATCAATAGTATAGAAGATGAGCTCGAAGATGCTACTAGTTGTGAAACCATACTGAAAGATTCTGTTGCAAAAAGAAACAGTTCACAAAAGTCCCCAGAAAGCGAGAGTTCTGATGTTATAATTATACCAACTGATGATGAGTCAAACAGTGACAAACAACAGACAGAAAAGGTTCATGATGAGAAAATTAATAATAACATGAATAAAGAAGATTTCAGTGATGTAGTTGGAAATAAAAACAACGAAGACAAAGGTGGGTAAAACTTGCAATCATAGTGATTGGTTTTTAACGTTGTTTTATATTGTAGAAGAAATTAGCGAGGCTGCTGATGATATAAGCGAATCTTCAAGAAAACATTCGAAAGAAGTAAAGGAAACCAGTGCTGATATTCAAACTCCACCACCAGCAACAATATCACCAGCCGACACTGATGAAGAATCTTCCACAACAGATGCTAGTGTGTCAACCAAAAAAGAGGATAAAACAAAGCATGAAAATCAAAAAATGAATCTTCAACATAAAAAAGGCCATGCCGAAGGCAAGGGAGAAACAAAAGTTGAAGACGAAGTAAGTCAGACACCGGTTAAACCTCCAGTTATTAGAAAACTGCGTGAACGAGATCGCTCTGAAAGCCCTCTGACAACGTTGGACGATGATACGACAGCAAGCGATCAGTCAGCGCAACGTTCCCGCCGACGATACTCGTCCACACCTATCATCGATAGTATTCCAAATTCTCCAGCATCTAGTGATAGAGATGATCGAGATGTGAGAACATCTAAAAAGTCTCTAATAAATTTATACAATATCATAACAACTTTAAAACACGCATCTTCAGTTCAAAACGCGATGGCTGAAAACGCATCAAGATTCAAGGAAATATGCAATCGTCCTATGGATTTCCAAGTAATGAAAAGAAATATTGAAAATGGTTCCACCCGCAGTGTGCAGGAGTTGCAGCGGGACGTTTTGCTTTTATGTCAAAATGCTTTAATGGTTTTCGAAACCAATTCTAGAGACTACAAAATGGTCTGTGAGTTCGCTAAAGACTGTCAAAGCGTAAAGGAATTTGTTACAAACGGACATGCCAGTAATAGTTATAAATCAGAGAAAGAGAAAGAAATCCGCACAAGTACTTCACACACATCAAGTCCATACTCCAGTGGAATAAAGGTGCGCGGTAGTTCCAGGAAAAGTCAAAGATTACCTTAAACGCATTGGGATTTAAATAAAACAAAACACATTAAATAAAATTATAACTCTTTTATTGATCTATGTTATTTGCCTAAACTCAAACTAAAAAAACAAAAGATTTTGCAATTTCCGAGCTGCTGAAGTTCGACAAGTAGCCCTACTTCGTGGACACACGAATTTCCTCAGACAACGAGATAGTCTCATGTCACACTGGCACAAGCGAGCCGCACAGGATCGTGGCCCACCCCATTCACCATGGTCAATGGCGCACAGTGGCTTGCCATGATAACACTTCCATATGTATGGTACAAAATACTCCAAATACGATATGCAATTACTATTTTCATAGCATTTATCGTGCAGTTTGCAACATCGATCGATGCCATCCACGGGAACACCAGCCCCTAGGAAGCCACAGTAACAGCCGTATCCTTTGAACACAAGCGGATCGCATCCTGTGGAGCATTTGATCATGGAGTACAATTTGATGACGTCGCGCTTCATTCGCTCTTCTCGCACTTTAGGTGTATATCCAAAGACATATTGCAGCTTAGTAGAATTCCTTAAACAGATTTATGTATGTTACTTTCATCCAAAACGAACCTTAACTTTTTACCTAAGCTCCCAATTACGTGGAATATCCAAAGGGATCGTTGACACGTGCGATGTAAACGTTGTCCTCCTGTCCACTGTCGCCAACAACAACCGTTTGTTCGGCAACCAATCTGTCGCTGTGGGGTTGTCGTCCTGCCCTCAAGTCGATAGTGTCGGGCACGAAACTGGTCACAATCTGCTTCAATTTCGTGTCTCTATATAATTCGTTGTCTTGATAAACGTCGTCGTCCTTTTGGCCATGCCTCTTGGGAGCAAAAAATAAATAATTTTGTTTTAAATCGAATATACGCGAATGATTACATTCTGCTGAATTGGGGGGAAACCGATGAAGGCTTCGATATCTCTCCTGTCCATCCTGTCAGCCCCAACTCGCTCCAATCGTCCTCCTGCCGATTGTTGTTTCCCAATGAAGGGGATTTCGCCATCAGCTTCCGTCGTTCCTTCATTAATTGCATGTAGCTCGTCGTTAAATTCGGGAAGTTTGGCTCGAGAAAATCACTACGTTGCATCGTTGATATCATGGAGCGGCCGTCTTTCTGAGGAATGTTGAAAACAAACGCTGCGTTCGATGCGTTCAAATCGTACATTTCCGGTATGAGCTCCTCCACCACACTCGCATTTGCTGCCACCTGGGCCAAATGCACTGCTAATATCGTGGATAACGACCTCGCATCGCGTCACTGTTTGCCGTTTGCGAATATCCGCTGATATGTTGAAAACTAATGGCCAAACAGAATGACAAGGCTATGAATTCTAAAGACTTGATAGCCATAGTGAGGCCAATTGTATTTCGTACAAGCATCCTCTGAGTGAATTCTGGTGCCTGGTGGCTCTGGTCGTAGACGAAACGAAAATGAAACTGTAGCCGCGCTTGTACTTGAAAGCACTTGCTGCGAACAAAAGCCATCATCATCGAGCCAATGGAAAATATGTGGAGCAACGAAACCATGACACTGGCACAGTTGTTGGTGGTCGGTCGGTCGGTCTGTCTGATTGTATCTTGTCTCTCGTGACTCCATTCAACCATTTACATTTACTATAGCCATTTCGTAATAGATATTGTGGCCACAATATCTTGGCCATAGGCATAGACGAGGCAGCCAAATGCATTACAACTGTTATTTCATTTCAAACTACATACACTTGTATACACAACAACAACCAGACGGCGTTCATGCGCGCTGTGGTTCGCCTTTAGCTGCCTGGCCATCGTCATGATCATGATCACGATCATAATTGTAATGTTATTACTGATTAACATAAAACTGCAAACTAGTTTTCTTCTACGTCTATCATGTTATGTCAGATTAGGAAACTTGTGTTCAAAACAATAACTGCACCTAATAAACGCTTTGTAATGCATTGTTTTCTCAGTTTCTATCATGTAAGCTATAAGTGGGATCCAACCTAGCCTTGGAATTCGTGATGCTTGGACGACACCCTATATTACACCTAAATGAAGAAATGATCAATATTTGCTATATTCGGATTATAGTTAGTTAGTGCAAAAAATTTGTAAAGAACTTAAAATTATCATCATCATCATGCCATTGTTAAATAATGGTTTATTCCACGACTCAATTATATAGCCAATTGTCAAGTTTTGAAAAATTATAAAATTTTTAATTTTCAATATATTATTGTTTTTGCATTTTGATACTATGATAAACAATTCTAAATTAAAATTTAAAAAATTAAGCGAATCGGATTTATAACAATGGGATCTCAAAAATTTGAACTAAATAACTCTACTAAATTCAAAATATATTATGTATCAATAATCATAATCTTATATTTTCTCTCTAAAAATATGTATATAAAAATAGATTTTATACTAATATCATGATCACAAAGAATTGATTTTCGGTTCAAAATCGATATTAACTGATAATCAGGAGAAAATCTGATTTCTGCCTTGATATAACTGTCAAATGAAAATCTGATTTTCAGCGAAAATCAAAATATTTTCGGTTTGCAACCGTGGTGAAGGAAAATCTGAATTTAGTGTTGTTTTTTGTTTATTTTAATAAACAGCTGATTTTCGCAATAGTGTTGTCACACCAAAATGTTTTTTTTTTTTTGTTTTATCATTTCACGATTCATATTAATGTAATAAATATATGTATATAGATGAATGAATAAAAATCTATTTTGATAAAATTTACAATGGGTGATTTCATGAAAACCATTTATTTATGAAATAATAGATAAACAAGTGTTTATTCTAACAAATGCGAAAGGCTTGGCAACCCTACAAAATTTCGAGCGGCAGAGTCAAAGTGTTTTTGGAGAGGATTTTAGATCTGTTTATATTTGATGTTTTTTAAGAATTGCATTTTAACATGACTTCAATGCAGGATTTCGTACTGAAAATTAAACCTGCCCTAGATGCATTTCTCCGCAATCCAACGAAAAATAATCTCGGTGGTGTCGAACGGGAGTTATCGAAATTCAGCTGGTCCCAACTGCAAATATTTCATGTGCAACTTCTTCTGCCTCTGGTCCTCAAATTGGAGAAATTGAATGGGTATATTATTGTCATTTGTGTTATCCGAAGCACAAACTAATTGTTTTTCTCGCAGTCATGACCAAGAATTACAAACTGGTACCATTAACTGCATACGCATGGTTGTGTCCAAGTTGTACCTAAAGGAAGTGACGGGGCTGAAAACAATGCTGGTCATTCTGATAAAACAAATTCGAGACTGCGACAATGCCTGCACCAAACCGAATCTCTCGGAGGAAATCAAGTTGGCGGTCGTTGAATGCATTGCGGAGATCTTCAATCGTTGCACAACCGATGTGCTGGAGGAATACTATAACCCGGAATCCGCATTGTTTCTAGGTCAAATCCTGTTGACACTGGTGGAGTTCATTCAGAAAGAGAAGTACAAGAAACTGATGTGAGTATGAGTGTGGGAAAATATGAATTTATCTTAATATAGATGGAAACTTTGTCCAAAAGTATAGCGTCTCTGAATTGCCTCATGACAATATTCTACGTGCACGATTCGGCCGATTTGATGGATGTTGTTTTGCGCAGCCAGGTGGCAGATTCACTGTTTATATTTCTCCCGAAAATTACAACGGTCCTCTCTAAGTCGAGTTTGTCTGATGAAAAACTTGGAGAAACTCTTATTACAGTAAGAACTCCATCCGTAATATGTTCCTTATGTGGAAAGTATATAAAACTATTATTTACAGACATCCATTAAGACTTTGGCCCGCATTCTGGCCGTAGTTTTCGAAGGGACTGATGATGCTCTGATAAAAACATCTATCGACATGGACTCCTTCAAGGAACTGATCACGGAAATGCATGCGAACCTCTCCAAAAACGATCCATCAGACAGTGAAGTACTGGGCAGTATAAGGGCAAAGGATCAAATTGAAGAGCGACTCAAAAAAATGCAGACAGACGGTCGGAGTCAATTTTGGTTTAGAGCAACGTCGCGAAAACTGAAAATCATATTTCAGCAAATGAGTATACTACGCTCACATCAATCGGCGCGAATACGATGCCAATTCGCTCAGATGTGCTGCGACCTTTTGCAACGATGTGCCTACAATTTACGAGAGAATTTTGTATTCATGCTGGAGAATGTGGTGGCCATGGCCGAGGATGAGGAGGAGCGCATCAATGTGCTGTGCCAACAAGCTCTTAACTCGTTGCAATGCTGCAAGACTCACGATAGTCTTTTTGACCAAAGTGCGGAAGTCCTATTCGACGAGCATCTTACGAAATTGCCGCGGATCATTTCACGATGCGAGGATAAGGAGCAACTTGCAGAGCTCTTGTTTTTAAAAGGATTTCTTCGGAACCTAAGCCCAAATAAACTACAAACCTTACTGTCATTGCCACGTAACTTGGAAATGTTTTGCATGTGTTTACTAGCTTCGGCCAATTTAAAAGTGTCACGCGATCTACTAGTGGAAGAATATGCATTACGAGTGATGGGCGAGAGTGATTTTAAGGAGTGCGCAAAGTTGCGCTGGCGCCAATTCAAAAACTTGAACAGCAAACGTTGTGTGATGACTCTGCAAGAGATTTGTTGCATTCTCGGAAGCACGCCTGGTTTAAACCGACTGATTTTCGATTATTTCATGGAAATGTTGACACAACAGTGTGAAGTAATGAATGAAATCATTTTAATCATGATTTGGATGGCGGCGCAAGACAATCAGAATGAAAAGAATAGTAGAAGACCATTGGTCGAGTTGTTGTTGAATGAAATTTTAAATGAAAAACATTGGCATTTGGCTTTGGAGGCCGATCAAATGTGGCGCCTAAAGGTTGATAAGGTAGGTAAATAATTAGCAATTTTAATATTGATTACTATTTCTTAAATTTAATCAGCCAACGGATTGGTTTATGGATCGTACACCTGGTTTGTATGAGTCGGCCGTAGAAATACGAATGCAAGATTGTGATTCGGATGATGATAACGATGAAGATGGTTAGTTACTTATCCGAAAAGCGTATTTTTATTCTCGAAATCAAAACTCCGTTTCTGTAGATCAGAGAAAAAACATAGTTACCATTGCCGATGCCCAGTACAATGTACTCCACACCTGTATCATACTGGATGCAGTAGCGCATTGTTCTACAGCCTTGGGAGAGCATTTTGAAAACTATCTGTTTCGGAGTTTACACAAAGTGCTGTTAAAAGTTGGTGAGTAATTGAATTTTATATTTGGAAGTAATTGTTCCCTTCATGCTTAATTTTTAGGCAGCAGCAATTCTATCGTCTATCAAAGCGCTAATTTTGCTCTTATATCAATGCAGAAAGCTTTAAAATTCCCCATGACTATGCACTTCATAGAATCTTATACAGACTACATAACTTTCCATTTGAATAGGATTTTAAAAAGGGTAAAGAACTTTTTTCCATTCTATCTATCCATCTATCTAATTTTTCATTGACTGTCATTTTGATTATTTGATTGATTATACATTTCATCTTCCCAGAATCCGGAAAGCAAATCTGCAGTAGATATACTGACTGTCGTGCTACAATTCAGCTCCAGAAATGCCTTACCACATTTGGATAGTATATTCCAGACAATTCGCGAAGAATGTAGTAAAAGTTATCAGTCGCAAAACGTAATATCCTATTTAAAGGTGTTTATGGCTTTCCTCACCAATGTCTGCAAATGGCAAACAACTTGTGAGAATGACATCAATAGCATTGAAATGCAAATTGATGTTACAAATGAAATGAACATACTTTCCAATTGGTTAGAAATATTGAATCGATCAACTTCCGAAGACAATGATCAATGCTCTAAACAAATATCTACAAGAAGTGAAAGCAAAGAGGAAGAAATGGAAATTGATACCAAGGCAACTGAGCCGCAAACACCGGCCATGCCTCAAGATAAAGATAAGACGGAGGTTGAGCTACCTCAGTATATACAGGTGGTAAAAGATATATTAGACCAAGTTGTAAAATTCGTATCATCATCTATACAAGCATATCAAATTCTATCATTGGAATGCTTAATATGTGGAATACCGCTCTTGCGTGATTATGAAAATGAGCTCTTGCCTTTGGTTCATCGATTGTGGCAACCACTAGTGGAGCGATTCCGGCAAAAGGATGCCATTGTATTAAACAGGTGCTTCACTCTGTTGGGTGTTCTGGCGTTATATGCAAAGGAGTTTATTACGAAGCGGAGTCTAGAGTAAGTGGGGTCAAACTTTTCGAGAAAACATACCACAATGTACATTTTATCTTTCTAGCGATGTGATACCATTTCTGAAACAATTTCTCAAGGAAGCATCTCTCCATAGTCAGAACGACACAAGTCTTGCGTAAGTTCTAATTTATGATAGATAGAATATAATTTTCTTGGATTACTAAAAAGATGCTCATCATCATCATTTTTTGTTAAACATTTTGCAGGCAAACTCAAGAGTACAAATTACAAGTAAAATTACTTCAAGAATTTGCAAATCTCGCGCAGAACTTGCAAATTGAAGGTAAGCAATTGAATGAAATTTCCGATGTTATCTGCCTCTACTTATCACAAAGTCAGCCAAAAGAGCTTCAACAGCTATCCAATAACTACTTTAGATGCTTGCGACTCTACAATGGACCTTTGGTATATTTGATAGTTCTGAAAAAGTCACATTTAAAAGAATATAGAGAAAATGTCGAGAATGTGTTGAAGGAATTCGGAATAATATAGTCATTTGTTTTAAAAAAATGTTTCATCTATTTATTATTTACAAAAATTTTGAATTCTCTAGCCAATAGATATATGTACGTATTGAGAATTTGGATATTGGAATATTTGTTTGTGCTTCATATGTGGTTCTGTACAAAAGTTTATCCGGCTAATATTATTTTGCGAAAGTTGTCCATTGTACGAAACATTAAATTGAGGAAATCTACCGGCCACCTCACCCCGAATAGTCTTGGCATCTGCTAGAATTACATGGATCACTTTGAGAACAATAGGGTGAGTGTCGGTTAGAACATTCTGGGGTGCGGATTTGATCTTCAAAGGGCATGTAGTTAGCCATGGTCTCAAAGCCACCGCAATCAGTTTGATTTCTCGTACATGGGG
This sequence comes from Coelopa frigida, assembly GCA_017309665.1. Lineage (NCBI taxonomy): Eukaryota > Metazoa > Arthropoda > Insecta > Diptera > Coelopidae > Coelopa > Coelopa frigida. The sequence goes on along the minus strand of CM029561.1, from coordinate 19,583,796 downwards.
TCCTGCAGCCTGCTGATCTATTCGAAGATGCATAGCTTGTTGCGAACGAAGGTGCACTCACGTTCTCCAAATTATTGTTTGTTAGAGATTGGCTTCGGCGACGGCCACTTCCTCGGGCACTCCCTTGGCCACGGCCTCGTCGAGCTGATCCTGGCGTCGAGGCCAGCATTGAAGGCATTGAAGTGTCGGCAATATTTCCTCGCTGCGAATTTTTAGTACTATTGAAGGTAGGCATGCTAACATCATCAATATTCGAAGAGGGCATGTCCGAGTAGCGACGTGTGATGGAATGCATCGATGCCTTGATATCGACTGACTCCTGCGTTTCCTCCATGAAGGGTGCCGACTCATCATCTAAGCGTTCTTGGGGCAGGGAGCGCATTGCACCTTGACCTGCGTCCCCGTTGATTCTGGTTGAGGATAAGAATGCCGGTGCGGAAACATTGTCCAAATGTTCTCGTGTTGAATCGTTTAGCATGGATGGGGCAGACATGTCAGCCAGGTTTTCCGTGGGCAATACCTGGTTGATACGTCGCACTGTATGCGACGACTGTTTCTGCACTACAATTTGAGAATCTTCGAATGCAGGCGCTGACATGTCTTCAAGCCTTTCGTCTGGCAACGAGTCAAACTGAGTTCTCGACGGATACGAAGCATTTGTGCTATTGAATGTCGGAGCACTTATGTCGCCAATAAGTTGCGATGGCATAGATGGACCGCCCCGGGATGGCATCGACGAATCGGCAAAGGAAGGCGCACTTATGTCATTGAGGCACTCGCTGTTGTATGTGGGCGTGGTATCTTTCATAGGTGGGAACGACATATCATTCAATTGCTCGCATGGAGAAATGCAGGTCTGCATTTGTGCCTGTCCATGCGTTTGTATGGACGGATAAGTCGAGTTGAACGAAGGTGCTGTCATTTCATCCAGACATTCATTGGTATAAGGCCTGTTGTCCTCGTTTCGGCGATGGACTACGACCAGACATTTGTGTGCTGTTAAATGAAGGTGCGGATATATCACAGATCTGCTGCCTAGGCATCGAACGATTCGCTCTACTTGATTCTTGTCTGGAGAAGCTTCTACCAAAGGATGGCGCGCTAACATTATCTAAGCATTCACTGGGCATACTTCGTTGTCGCCTAGAGTTCTGTCGATACATACTCGTGGCATTCATCGAGCAGTCGTTGAACGATGGCATTGTCATTGAATCAATTTGCTCACTCGGATACGATTGTCTCCTGGACGATGCCATTGTGCTGTTAAATGCAGGTGCAGAAACGTCACAAATCTGTTCTCGCGGGAGGGATCGGTCACGTTGGCTCGGTGACCGCATGGACATGCTGCGACCAAAAGATGGAGCACTAATGTTGTCCAAACATTCACTCGGCATAGACTGTCTACGAGTTGAACTCATAGGATTTGCTGAACACTCTCTAAATGACGGCATCGACATATGATCTAGTTGCTCACTTGGATATGAACGAGATCTTGAAGAGCCCATAGTGCTACTGAACATAGGTGCGGAAATATCACAGATTTGTTCTCTCGGTAGGGAGCGATTTCTTCTAGGTGGCGATTGCATCGATCGACCAAAAGATGGTGCGCTGATGTCATTGAGACATTCGCTAGGCATTGATCTTGTTCGCCTGGATTCTTGTCTGGACATACTCCTTCCGAACGAGGGTGCACTTACGTTGTCCAAGCATTCGCTTGGCATTGACATCTGGCGTCCACTGTATGATCTTTGCATGGACATGCTTCTACCGAAAGATGGGGCGCTAATGTCGTTTAGACATTCACTAGGGAGACTTCTTTGGCGGCCTGAACTTCGTCCAGAACTCTGCATACTAGCTCCAAAAGAAGGTGCACTAACATCTTGTAGGCACTCGCTAGGGAAAGAGGTTTGGCGACGTGAACTCTGTCTGGACATGCTTCGGCTGAAGGAAGGAGCACTGACATCAGCCAAACATTCGCTAGGCATGGAAGATGCCATGGTGCTGTTGAAGGATGGTGCAGAAACATCGCACAGTTGATCGCATCGTCCAGAGCTCTGCATGGTAGCTCCAAAAGAAGGTGCGCTAACATCTTGTAGGCACTCGCTAGGGAAAGAGTTTTGACGGCGAGAACTCTGTCTGGACATGCTTCGACTGAATGAAGGAGCACTGACATCGGCCAAACACTCGCTAGGCATGGAAGATGCCATGGTGCTGTTGAAGGATGGTGCAGAAACATCGCACAGTTGATCGCATCGTCCAGAACTCTGCATACTAGATCCAAAAGAAGGTGCGCTAACATCTTGTAGGCACTCGCTAGGGAAAGAGTTTTGACGGCGAGAACTCTGTCTGGACATGCTTCGACTGAATGAAGGAGCACTGACATCGGCCAAACACTCGCTAGGCATGGAAGATGCCATGGTGCTGTTGAAGGATGGTGCAGAAACATCGCAAAGTTGATCGCATCGTCCAGAACTCTGCATGCTAGCTCCAAAAGAAGGTGCGCTAACATCTTGTAGGCACTCGCTAGGGAAAGAGTTTTGACGGCGAGAACTCTGTCTGGACATGCTTCGACTGAATGAAGGAGCACTGACATCGGCCAAACACTCGCTAGGCATGGAAGATGCCATGGTGCTGTTGAAGGATGGTGCAGAAACATCGCAAAGTTGATCGCATCGTCCAGAACTCTGCATGCTAGCTCCAAAAGAAGGTGCGCTAACATCTTGTAGGCACTCGCTAGGGAAAGAGTTTTGACGGCGAGAACTCTGTCTGGACATGCTTCGACTGAATGAAGGAGCACTGACATCGGCCAAACACTCGCTAGGCATGGAAGATGCCATGGTGCTGTTGAAGGATGGTGCAGAAACATCGCAAAGTTGATCGCATCGTCCAGAACTCTGCATGCTAGCTCCAAAAGAAGGTGCGCTAACATCTTGTAGGCACTCGCTAGGGAAAGAGTTTTGACGGCGAGAACTCTGTCTGGACATACTTCGACTGAATGAAGGAGCACTGACATCGGCCAAACACTCGCTAGGCATGGAAGATGCCATGGTGCTGTTGAAGGATGGTGCAGAAACATCGCACAGTTGATCGCTTCGTCCAGAACTCTGCATGCTAGCTCCAAAGGAAGGTGCGCTAACATCTTGTAGGCACTCGCTAGGGAAAGAGTTTTGACGACGAGAACTCTGTCTGGACATGCTTCGACTGAAGGAAGGAGCACTAACATCGGCCAAACATTCGCTAGGCATGGAAGATGCCATGGTGCTGTTGAAAGATGGTGCAGAAACATCGCACAGTTGATCGCTTCGTCCAGAACTCTGCATGCTAGCTCCAAAGGAAGGTGCACTAACATCATGTAGGCACTCGCTAGGGAAAGAGTTTTGACGACGAGAACTCTGTCTGGACATGCTTCGACTGAAGGAAGGAGCACTAACATCGGCCAAACATTCGCTAGGCATGGAAGATGCCATGGTGCTGTTGAAAGATGGTGCAGAAACATCACATAATTGATCGCTTCGTCCAGAACTCTGCATGCTAGCTCCAAAGGAAGGTGCGCTAACATCTTGTAGGCACTCGCTAGGGAAAGAGTTTTGACGACGAGAACTCTGTCTGGACATGCTTCGACTGAAGGAAGGAGCACTAACATCGGCCAAACATTCGCTAGGCATGGAAGATGCCATGGTGCTGTTAAGGGCTGGTGCAGAAACATCGCACAATTGTTCTCTTCGTCCAGAACTCTGCATGCTAGCTCCAAAGGAAGGTGCACTAACATCTTGTAGGCACTCGCTAGGGAAAGAGTTTTGACGACGAGAACTCTGTCTGGACATGCTTCGACTGAAGGAAGGAGCACTGACATCGGCCAAACACTCGCTAGGCATGGAAGATGCCATGGTGCTGTTGAAGGATGGTGCAGAAACATCGCACAGTTGATCGCATCGTCCAGAGCTCTGCATGGTAGCTCCAAAAGAAGGTGCGCTAACATCTTGTAGGCACTCGCTAGGGAAAGAGTTTTGACGACGTGAACTCTGTCTGGACATGCTTCGACTGAATGAAGGAGCACTGACATCGGCCAAACACTCGCTAGGCATGGAAGATGCCATGGTGCTGTTAAAAGCTGGTGCAGAAACATCGCACAATTGTTCTCTTCGTCCAGAACTCTGCATGGACATGCTTCTACCGAAGGATGGCGCACTTACGTCGTCCAGACATTCATTGGGCATGGAAGCATATTGATTTGTTGACCTCATCGGCGACACCGGGTAGTCATTGAAAGATGGCATCGTCATATCTTCTAAGCATTCGTTAGGAAATGATTGCCTTCTAGAAGATGCCTGTGTGCTATTGAAGAATGGAGCCGATACGTCACACAAAAGCTCATTAGCTGACTCGAAGGCTGGGGCACTGACATCGTCCAAATTATCCTCCGGCAATGAGAAATTCAATCTTCTCTGTACTTCGTTTCGTATTTGGCTAATGTGTGCCATGGGCTCTGGGGAAAATTGCCCATCGAAGCCGGAATCGTTGAAGCTGGGTGCTTCGATGTCGTCCAACTGAGTTGTGTTGTTCCCACCTCCGCACATTGATTTCGTTTCGTTGATCTGCGTGGTGACGTTGCCGCATCGATCTCGGCGTGTTATGATGTGCTTTTTCGTGCTCTGCACCCCGCCGTTCTCCATTGCCGACCTCTCGATGATGGTCTCTTTTATCGAGTCGAATCCATCGCCGTCGAGGCGTGTCGAGGTTACCTTTTCCGTGCCCTTCAGGCAATCGGGCTCGAGGACTTGGCCAGACCCGAACAAGTCGTCGGTCTCCATCTCGTTATCACACAGTATGGAAGCATTCGCATCACCTGACTTGCTGGCATTTGAAAGATGGGTCGAGGATATTTTGTCCTTTAACACTTTGATCCTACTCACTATCTGATTGTAAACTGTGTCCAAGAAACTAGGGTTGGAGGCCGTTGTCGACGCGAAAGAGGGCGCCGTGACATTATCGATGCACTCATCAGGATATCTGGCTGGGGATCTCTGCGAGGGTTGGGTGTCGCACAAGTCGGGGGCCGATATATCATCCAGGCACTCGTCGGGATATTGGGACTGCGTGCGTGATCTGTACGATGTTGAGGTGTCGCACAAGGAAGGGGCTGAGATGTTATCGATGCATTCGTTGCCCACCGACGACACCCCCGATTGGTACATGGACGGAGCGGAAACATCCGCCAAGCATTCGTTAGGCATGGGGGTCTGCGGTCTGAAGGAGGTGGATGTATCACAGAGGTCGGGGGCGCTCACGTCGTCGAGGCATTCGTTAGGCATGCGCGATGATTGATTTCTGGACGAGGCCCCGCTCCGGTACATCGATGGAAAGGAGACATCGTCGATGCATTCGTCCGGCATTTGTTGGCCAGGTCTGAACGATGTCGAGGTGTCACACAACGAGGGCGCGGAAACGTTGTCCAGACACTCGTTCGGAAGTTGAGATCTGGATCGGTAGGAGGCGGAGGTGTTTGCGAAGGAAGGCGCACTAACATCACCCAGGCACTCATCGGTGAAGCGTGTCGATTGGTTTCGCGATGATGCCCCACTGCGATACATGGACGGAGCCGAGACATCATTCAGACATTCATCTGGCAATTGTGCGCTACTGAAGCCCCCCGATCGCGATGGGCCGGTGGAGTTGAAAGAAGGCGCTGTTACGTTGTCGATGAATTCATCGGCCATGTCGCTGAATCGTTGCATTCTCGGTTGAAAGGTCGGTCGACATGGCTGGTTATTGCGAAGCTGCTCAAACTCTGCACGACCCGTTTCATCTAAGAGTTACAACAAACATAAGAGTATTGTATAAGCTCAAGAAATTTCCACTCACAATTTAGGCCGCGAAAAATCCTCGGATGTTGAAATTGTTCGCTCTCAGAGAGGCCAAATTCACTCGGTGCATATTGGCGAGGTCTCCCACGAAATCCAGAATTGAAGTTTTCAGGGGTTCGTGGTCCTCGAAGATTATTCTCGGAGATCGATGAACAAACCTGTGCCATCTCATTTTGGAGATTTCGAGGACCTCGTCGAAGATTCCCACGTCGTTGTGGTGTGCTCATGTTGCATTGAGTTCTTAGAAAATGTTAAGTATAATAATTTTATGGCCAATAATTCAGTGGAGCCTTACAAACCTTGTGAAGGTTTCTATCGATATACTACGACGTAAACAAGAAGTTCGGCTAGATATTGATGATGGAGTCGGATTTACAAACAACCTATGTGTATTTCAATGGACATACCTAATTTCCGTCAACAACTCTGATCAAAAGGATTCATGGACGTCGATAACGTCCTTCGACTAAGAGCCGTTTGGGATGTTCTAAAAAATGCCCACTATAATATGAAGCACGAAAATATCATGAATTTTGCAAGTGTATCGAAAATTTTGTTAAAAACTATTGATCGAATGAAATGACATTTACTTTTATTTTGATAGCTCAAAACACACTAAATTTTTAAAAAATCAATAATGTTCGAGTGTTTTTTAAATATTGTTACTTTAAGTTATTTTACTTGTACACCTTGAAGTTTTATTTTTTTTTTATTTTTAAATTATTACCAAGAACCAAAAACCTCCTATTTACTTTAAACTTGTTTCGATACAAGAAAAAAGTTTAGAACAAAAACATTTGTTTATGTTTTACTAAAATTTTGTTGTATTTATTATCATTTATTATTGTTAAATTGCTCTATAATTAAAATTGAATTTTGTTTATGCTATTAAGTTCTCAATTTTATTGTTGTGGTTTTGCTTACTATTTATTTGCTTTACATCTCAATTTTTCATTTGTGTATATCTTGTTTCCCTTAGTACAACAAAAACTAATTAATACAAGTTTTGTCTTTTGTAAAATTTTATGTTTAGCAAATAATTTTATATGTATGTGTAAAAATAATATAAATGTTGAAACTAGAAACAAATTAAAACCGGAAATTATGTATTATATACGATGCACTTGTAAATGATAAATAATTTACATAAACGAACAGTTTTTGAACGTATATTAACGTTATTTATAAGATTAAGAAAATTTGCAGAAGTTATACTTTGTGGAAACGCATATTATTTCTGTAGAATTCAAATATGCAAAACGCGAAAAGTAAAGATACATTTTAATGCAATTCATGTACAATTGATGCTCAGCATCGTATCAAATTGTTCGATTATATCAAATTGAAAAACAAATTACTAAATTCCTTTTGAAGAAAGTGGCCACGATAAGCGATAGTTATCATACATAATAATGTGATTGTTTCCAGACATAGAAAATTGTTTCATAGAAAATTACGTTGAATATAATTAATTCAATACATTTTGTTTCTCAGCGCTACCATACAGTCTTTTAGCACTGGATCCATTGATAAAGCGTGAATACAGTAGTTGACAATGGCGACGGGCAAGTGTATGTTAATAATTGTTCTTCTTGAGTTATTATCGTACTGCTTATATCCACGTTTCTTGCAAGTTCTTGCATTTTAATTGATTTTTTTAAACTTAATAAATATGACTACGCCAATAAACTCATTAGACTATTTGCATATGCCATAGGTTTGACATCAGGATGAGGCTATAACAAAAAAAAATTAATAGTACATGATATTTGAAATCGTAAAATAACTGCACTTACCACAGACTCAAACCATTCGAAATTAGGATTCAAATTGTTTCCTTTAATTGTAATAAAAGCTCCCAGGTTACGCATTGTATCACTAAAATTTTTAACATTATACATATTCAATAGTACCATGTTTTATTAAATTTGACATACCAATAATTTGGTGCTGAGAACACCGTGATACACTTTCCCTCATGAGTTACTTCATAGCCCATATCCTTCACTTCATGACTGCGTACAATGTAATCCAAATTATTACGCTTGCAGAATGCTTCAGTGACATCTGGCCCAAATTGAATGCCAACCCCACGCTTTGAAGGACCACGTCCGTTCCATGGCTGGGGATCTGACCATAACAATTCGCACATTAGGCCCTCTTCTGGGGGCTGGCAATTACGGTCAATGCGACGTATATCATCGAGAGTAACATCATCGCTAGAGAACAAGCCGCCGTGCATAACGAGGATTTTCTGATTTATGCAATGGCATAGCGGAAGCCAGTTAAATACTTGGGTAAACATATCAGCCATAGTACTAGTGTACTTAGCCGTGACTTCGCCAGTGAATCCGTACATTTGATTCATATTAATGCTTTCATGGTTGCCTGGAATATGCAATAGTACATTATAAGCTTTAACATTTTTAATAGTAGTTTTCTTACCTCGCGATAAAAAGAAATGATTTGGATATAATAACTTAAACCCAAACAGGGTAAATATGCACTCGACTGAAAATGATCCTCTATCGACAAAATCTCCATTGAACAGATATGGATTTGTAGGTGATGGTAATCCATTGATTTTGAAAATATTCATTAAATCATAAAACTGACCATGAATATCACCACAAATAGTGAATTTCGACTCGTCGGGCACAGTTATATCGACCAAGGATGGTTGTGTACGCATATATACATCGATATCGCAAAGAATCTTAGGGAAATGAATATTAATGAAGTAAAAAAAAACCTATTTGTATTATAACATACCTTATATGCAAATTTACGATGAAGTTTTTTCTGATTTTTGAAGTGTTCCATTAGATCTAACATAAATTGTAGCGTTACCTTTCCATCTTCTAAAGATGGTCCTTTATAGTCATCTTCGATAGCTAAAAATATACAAGAAATTCATTTATAATAATTAGTGTAATTAGATTGAAGATAAGACACTTACTTATATTTTCCAGATCTCTAAACATCTCAGCTAAGGTCTTTTCGGGTTTATCCACAGCGATCGCCCGTTCAAACGCACGCATTTTGACTATTTTATTGCATTCGGTGAATTTCATTTTAGCATCTTTATCGTTGGGCCGACATTTGGAAACCTATAGAAAGAATATTTTCTAATTAAATGCAACTTTTATTCCATTTAAAAATAACGTACATATTCAAAATCTGACAAAGCTTGCTTGAATTTCCCCAGGGACATATGGGCGGCCGCGCGTCTGTAGTAGCCCTTTAGGTAGGTTGGGTCGGCCTTCACAGCTGAGACGCCGTCTTGCAACGCATATCCGAAACTCTCTTGACGTAGATGAGCTAAGGAACGATTTGCATAGTAAATCGCACTACTTGGATATAAATCTATGGCTTTGGTGTACATTTCTATTGCTTTTGAAAATTCTTTTGCTGTTGGATTGGAAATAAGTAATATTTATCTGTTATTATTTCGTTCATTGATTATTATAATATAACGTAAGAAAAGAGTATGGAGTATCATTATCATTGTGGAGTGAAATTCCAAGCCCCTAGTATTACATATTTGTGTAATAGTAGATCTCATTCATTGACTAATACATAATAGTGAGGTTAGGTTAAGCAACAAAACGATTAAAATGAAACATCCAATATAATGATTTACATATGAATAAATAAGGTTAAGGAAAAATCAACATTTTGTTTCGAAGAAAGGAGGAATTTTTCAAAATGATAGTAGCACTTACTTTTTAAAAATTCATTTCCCTGATTTTTGCATTTCTCAGCTAATGCTAAATTTTCTTCCATCTTGGCATCGCCCGCCGACAACGGCGTTGTTTCTCCAGAAGGTGATGATGATGAGTTCGTTTGGTTGGTGAGGTCCGAGTTACTATTGTGGGTAGTGGTGTTGTTGGTGTTCACCTCTGCAGCGCCGCCACTCTCGTCTCCGTCGGGCAGTTTTTTTGGTTCATTGTTTTGCATTTCAACTTGTGCTGCAGACATTTTTTCGCAGCACTCAGCACTCGTAACAAAACTCAACTAACAAATATAAAATAAAAACTATTGATGATCCTCTTTAGATGCCCACTAATCGAAAAGAGCTCCCAGGATGTTTGCCTGCTATATTTGATATTATATCCTCCGTGTTATCTCTTCACAAATTGAGAATTTGTAAGAAAAAACTTCTTCAGCTCGAGTCGCGTGTACAATTGATTTGTGTTTCTGGTAATTTCCAAGAAGAGTTCAATTAATTAACTGATTCAAACTATTGCGAATTATTTTTATAAATTTACCACAATCGTAGATTTTACTTAATAAAAAGGTAGAAAAACGTACAAAGTTTTGCGCGACTACTTTTTTCGTCGGACAAAATTTTTCGGACACTCACATGTGATGGGGTTCGAAAATAGGGAGCCCGATTTGACAGCTGACGTACTTTTCGAAATGCTATCGTTCATATTGTTGGGGGTTCGAGTTCAGGGTGAACCAAAAATTAAATAACGAAATAACGGTAGAATAAGCATAAATAGTGATATTTCAATTTAAAGATCTATGTTTGTAATCAAATTAAATACAAATATTCCATATTTACGTAATAAATAAGTTAAACCACAACATAGGATCTATAATGAATGCTGATAAAATCTAACACTTTTGAATTTCGAAAATAACCTGTTTCGACTGTCACCCATCAAACATATTTTTCGCGAACACACGCAAAACAGAATCCGAAAAAATCCCATCAGAAAAAAAAGAAGAAGAGCTGATTTTTGCAACTCTGGGAAGAAGAACAAGGGTGCGAATAACAAAACCAAAACAAAAATCGAAGCAAATTTCCGAGAAGCCGCCATTTTTTCCGAGTTTATAAAGCGTCCCTGAAATGTTATGTGATGCTAGCTCCATCTATTGGTGTGTCGGCAAACATGTAGATTTTGTTTTTTTGTTCCAACAAATAAACTCGATTGCTGCATTCGGCTAGAATAAGAAACAAGTTGAACACGACATTAGACTGCGACAGTGTTTTTTGCTGCCGTGGATCATAGTGCAAGCGAACTAAGATTGGATTGGAAGGAAAAGTTTAGTTTATTCCACAAAATAATGATTTATGTGTGAATTAACACTAGTGAATCGTTGAAAAAAAAAAAAACATTTTACGGGGCCGAGTTTGGAAACGCAATAAGAATTAGATTCCAATTGGAACTCAGCATCCACTTATCCAACGAAACATCTACATTCAGGAGACGCAATTAGAATTGCATTCCTATTAGAGATCAGCAGTCACTTATCCAACTAGACCTCTGTGGCAAACACCAGCGCACATTCATCTAATTTTACAAGTGCAAATCATGACTTTCGCAATGTCCATGAGTAATTTGAGCATTGACGGTGAATTTCGCTACATAATCCAGTGGTTCAACGAGTGGAGCGAATTGCAACGCGACGACTTTATTCCGGTGCTTGTGGATTGTCTAAATCAGGGTGCTCCAACGGTCTACGTGAATGGTGTCGTGAATGCAGTGGCCAACGCTGGCATCGCTGACAGACCCATGAGCTTATTCCAGTGTCGTGTGAGTACCAGGTTCAGCCTAATTAAATGAACTTCAAATTGTATCACTTTTTGAAACAACTGTAAAAAGTGAAGATAAATGTATTTTAGTTAATATATTTATTTTTCCTGTTGACTTTAGATTAAACTCTTCCGGGAATGGACTCCAAAGTGGTCGACAGAGCTGCGTCATAAGTTGAAAGACAGAATTATTGAAATCGATTCCAAGGTGGGCGAAAAGATCATTCAAGAGATTAAGGGTCACAGCGATGTACATTCCAACGGTGTGAGCGCAAGCGACAATAACGATGTGGCAGAGGTGAATGCTGAGGTTATTGCTGCAGCCGTTGCTGTGGTCGAAGCAACGGAACAAGCTCTTAACGTCGACGATCGGTTAACAGCGACATCGACAACGGTTGATAACAATGCAACAATAAGTGCCCCAGCTGTCTTGGCATCTCCAGAGGTTCTTAATGAGACGCACGCTGAACCTGATCAGCCGGTTCAAATACCGACAGACACACAAGAACATGATGAAGTTGTCGCTCGACCGACTATTTCGAGCAATGCAGAAGTTCCTTTAATTGCATAAATAAGAAAAGAAAGAACAAAATGTCTGTATGACAATATCAACAACAACTACGACGTAGATGTAAGCAGAGAGATACAACGAGATCAAATTGCATTAATACATATTTATATATTTCATTCATTCCACTACTCTTCGACTTGTATCGCCTTAAATGGTCTAATTGAGTTTAATACAACATTCTTCAGTGCCAAGTTTAGATTTCCTTTCAACAAATGCTGACTACAATAGAAAAAGGAATCATTCTCGAAATAAATACACTCGAATTAATAGCAGTAAAGACATTTAAATTATGAACTAGATGCATTTCTCTTTTTTTTTCATTCTTTTTTAACATTGATTATTGGATAATTAATTGACATTCCATTTTCATGCGTTTTTCCTTTAATGGAAATTCGTTAATCACCATATTAGTTCTTGTTAACTTCTAAATGTATTATTTTAATAAAAAAAAGTATTTAAATTTATATTTTAATAAAAATAAATGGAAAAAAAATGTTGTATTATCTGTTCATCTTCTTCCTTGTTTGATATAGAAGAACGTCTTTATAGCAAGCATTTACGAATTGAAATAAGTTCGCGAACAGAATTGGATGAGGCCAGCGTTTTTGCTTTTATACCATTTCTAACACGGATTTAGCTCCACTTCCATTCATTCTTGCTGCAGATAAAGTGCTTTTAATTGACACACTGGCCAATTGCATGACATATTGGTTTAGAAATTAATACACAATCAAGATATAGCCAAAGACAGACATATTTATAACATATATTTGTAACAAAGGCACGAGCCGATCACGATCAATAGCGAAATAGAAACGGATAGAGGCGGCGGGCACCGGCTCGATCTGGGGGATTTCCTCATGCGAACGCCAATCGTTACTCATTTCTGTATGAATGAATGAAATCTGTCTGCCGAACTTTTTTTGCCGCACATATGTTTGAGTTGGGCTCGTCGAAACCCATCTGAGTCAATTGCATCTTTTGCTCAAATTTCCGTTTCAATTTCAGTTTTGTTTTTATTCCAGTTCGTTCGTTCATTAACATTTGTTTTGTTTCCTTTAATTTGGATTGTTGTTGTTGCGTTTTATGTTTTTAAGACTTTTGTGAAACGTGTTTTTTATTTAAGCCGTCCGAAATCTTCATCTGCACCAGTTTCAATCTCAGTGCGGCTTCGTAACGTGACGGTTGTGGTCGGTGGAAACGTCTGAACGTTCGTTTGGAATAATTCGTATATGATATTATTTAAATAGTACTCAAATTTGTTAGTGTTACTGTCTTTCCAAAGCTCTTATTCATATTTGCTTATATGTGGTTAGTGCTTTTAATTATTTTCCCAACTGTTCCATCTTTTGGTTCCTAAATATAAATCTAGATGTTGAAAATGTTGAAATAAATATAGAAAATTAACTAACTAAAGAAAGAAGTGAAAAAAATAAAGCAAAAATGTCGCTGTCCTTTGCATTTAGCTGGCAGAAATCGGCTTGGATACAGTGTCTCATATTAGCCATTATTCTTAAGTGTAAGTATTGCGCACAGTTTGAATAAGTTAATTAAATGTGATGATGTATGATAAATTATGATAAGATATCGAAGTATAGCATACTTTATTTTGTTGACAACAATTTGAATAGATTATTTTAGTCGGAACAATAACTTATACGAGATTCAGTAAACATTTTGCATAACTTCTCTCGGGACAATAGCTAATTCAGATACGATAAGGTACATATATAAAAGGAGAGAGAGAGCTTGACGAAGTTACTCTAATAATAAGTACTATACATTATATTTCAGTGTACATTTCAATCATCAACTGTATGACAAGTGTGATAGTGTCGCTGTTATAATCTATGAGAGTTTACAGTATACGCAACCTACTAAGCTAAGGGGTTGAGAAATACATATGTAAACCTGTGATAGTGACCTGCAAAAGGTTGAAGAAGAATGAAATTAGTCTGAGTCACTTGCTGATCATTAACACGTTTTAATTTCTGTAACAAATATAAATAATTCAGATAAATTATATGGGATGCTTAAATACTTGCAAAATAAATAAAAATAAAAGAAAAAACATTATCTGATTTAGTGCTTAAACAAAAGACTTAAGACGCGAACTTGGAACCTGAATAAAAGCTGTTTAAATCCCATATCTTTCAGACTTGTGTTTATTAAAAACGAAATAAATTAAAATCGCCTTTTGAACAAAAAGACACTGTAGCGAGATAACAGAAATACTAAAAAGTTAGCAAAACATAAATTTGCTAACGTATAATTAAGTCAGCATCTGATATGATAAAAGACAAGTGTTGTCATATTTATTGTTCTCCTAAACATCATCTTTCGATATGCTTTTGTATGCGATTTTAATGAAATTTTTGTTTGCGGTTTTCTTTGACTCCGAAATGGATTCATCATAATCCTACTGAATTTCAAGAATATGGGAATTTCTGACGGAAGCAGCCAGCGGTCGTTCAGCCACTTGATCTTCATCTTCATCAGTATTCACTTCCAATCCATTCATTCAATCCGTATTGATGGGTTTGTAGGTCAGTGTCAGGTGCGCAATGATTAGGCGTTACGATTTTTTATAGAATTCAAAAGCGTTACTAAAGCGAACGAAAAGCGAAGCGAAAACTTAATTAATTGGTGCACGTCCGAGCATCGGAATTACCATAGGGGTTTAATTGTAGCTGATGGCTCATGCCGGACGGCCCTCTCGGACCGTGGTAATAGCAATGGTAATGGTCCGCAGATACGTTGCCTTGATCGCGGTCATTGGAGGTTGTTGTTCGGCCATAATAATGTTGGATAATGGAAAGTCTTTTATGCTACCATCGCGTGCTCTGAAGTCGGCACTTCAGCCCACACACCCTTCGCCCTCGCCTCCTCGAGCAGTCAGCCTGAGGGAAACTGACTTTTATTCACACCTTTCTTTCGTTTCAGCCTCCGTCTGCACAATAGCCACGCCATTCACCACACCGACGCCGTCGTCGTCGTGCGATTGCGCGCGCGTGCGCCAATGCGCGCCCTTCACTTCGTTGCTGCTGCGCCGTCTGAGCGACTTCGACCAGGATGTCGTCTACGCGATGCCCAGCAGCGATTGCCCCTCGCCGCCCGCCTCCTCCTGCTGCTCCACCACTGTGCTGCGAGCGCCCACGGTGCGCACAACGACGCCAGCGCCCTGGGTGTGGGACCGTCGGCCCTACAGGGCGGACGAGACGCGCCCGCCGCCCGTCTCCACGCGCTTCGCCACCATCACCGACAACCTGGGCGGCGTCAAGTCGAACGCCGTCGACCTCGAGAATCCGCTCACCTACCACAACTTCCCGCACGCCTTCTACGAGAACGACGCCTCCGACGAGCGCCTCTTCCACCATTCGCCGGAGTTCCACCAGCACCATCAGCACCATCGCCATCGGGAACAGCCGAACTTCCAATTCGACATTGACGACGCTCGCTACGACGAGGTGCGCGGCATCTACGTGGCCAAGGAGGACGACGACGACGCACTGCTTCTCCAGCTGCAGCAGCAACAACAACAGCAGCAATCGCAACAGTATCGACAGGCACCTGGGCGTTCCCCCAACAAGGGCCCAACCAGATTGACCTCGCCCATCATCTACCCCGACGACGACCGCCTCCACAAGCAGTTAATCTTCTCCAGCACGGACAAACGCCCGACCCAGGGTCGCCGGCGAAATCCGACCGCTTCTCCCTGGCTCGAAGCGGTCGGATTTCGCCGACCCATAGTGTCGAATGTGGGGGAAGCGCGCGGCCAGCGATCGCCCATCAATTCCCCCGATTGCGGCGTCGCCGTCGACACGAGGATCCGGGGCGGCGCCAACGCGCAGAGCGGACAATTCCCATGGATCACGCGGATCGGATACTACAATACCAGTAAGTCGGGTGTTAATTAATTAAAGCCCTTCCTTTGTTCGTTGTATTCTATTTGGCATACATGTGTATGTTTGTTTGATCACATACATAAATCACACATACGCACACGATTCCTCGTCCTCGGGCTCACAGAATCTCATTGACCACACTCTGCATTCGCTTCGTGAGGAGAACGCCGACGCAGAAGACGATCGTGCTCTTGCAGAAGGACCACGTGGCCTCGGTGAACTCCAGCCCTAGAGCAAAGTCCCGCACGCGACTCGAGACCTCGCCGATGTTGCAGAGCTCCGACAGGGAGTTCGACATCCTGGCAGCGGCCGAGGTGGACGCCACCTGGGTGTTGTTGTTGTCCTCCTCCTTCTTGACGCGAAACATCGCTTGCGGCAAAATTTTCAGTTCAATTAAATACTCAGATCAAGTGGACGAAGAGTTTTTTTGGGGGCGATGGTATTTCTGAGAAGAAAAGAAAAAATGGAAAATCGAAAATCTATATATGAAAATTGTAAAGTTTATATATGCGAAAGTTTTATATTGAATTTATATTATTTTTTCAGGTAGCAATCGCGTGAGTTATCGCTGTTCCGGATCGGTCATTAGCGAGCACTACGTCCTCACCGCAGCTCATTGCGTCACGAATTTGGTGCCCAACTTGGAGCTGTAAGTACGCCCCGCCTTCCACCCCCCGTGCCCCTCTGACTCTCCTGACCTCGACTACCCCCTCCCCTTTCAGGTATCACGTGCTGATCGGCGATATGGAGATTTCGCCAGAGTGTCGCCGCAGCCCGTCCTCGTGCGATTCGCGGCAGACCTTCAACATCGTCAATATAACGATTCACGCCGACTACGATCGCCCCAAGTACGCCAACGATATAGCACTGTTGCGAATAACCCGACTCTCCGGCACAAGTGGTAACTATCTCTCTCTCTGTATAATAATGTACATTAATCTATATATCCGTACACACATGTTCTGATCTGTTTCCGTTCTGTTTCTTCCCTCCACGACAAAACCCAGCAGCAGCGAGTTACGGCACCATCTGCTTACCTCTGGACAACTCCGCCTCCTCTCAAAACCGACTGACGGGCCAGACCGGAATCGTCGCAGGTTGGAGCACCAGTCACGAGGGTAGACAATTGCTTATTTACTGTCACAAAAGATATTGACTAAAGAAAGTTGGTGTTGGCAATTTCGAAAGCGGTTTCCAATATATTCTATATTTTTGCAAGGGGTTTTTGTGAGGAATTTTGGGGCTGAACTATGTATTTTTATTTGGAAAATTTGAATTTGAGTTTGAGATTGATGATGATTGATGTGAAATTGTGATATTTCGAAGTGATTCTGAAATCAAAATGTTGTTGTTTTCTTTCGACTCTCCCGCGCCCAGGTGTCGAAATCACGAGCAGCCCCCGAGTGAAGTACCTTCGGCTGCCGATCGTCAACACGACGGAGTGCGCCATCAACTACGCCAAGTACAGCGAGAACTTCAAGGACCCGATCGTGATCACGCCCTCGCAGCTGTGCGCCCAAGGGCAGCCGATGAACGATGTCTGCCGAGGTGGGTGGCGTGGGGGGCGTGGCACCCGTCGACTCTATCGTTTAGAAGACAACTTAATGACTTCCCTCACTTTCTTCTCTCTGCAGGCGACAGTGGTGGACCCTTCATGGACGACGGCTCCTCGGGCCTCTTCAATGGCCAGGGTCGCTACACTCTCTTGGGTATCGTGGCGTTTGGGCCGACCATTTGTGGCGCCTCCAACTTCCCCGGAGTCTACACACGGGTCAGCTCGTATGTCGACTGGATCGTGGCCAGTATAAGCTGAAATACGTACATCATATTATTTAGTTCTAAGTTTGTTTCCACGGTGATTCAATTGCTTTTACATGTATTTCACAAATTCATCTATTTAACCGTCCACCAAAGTTTTTATTTATTAATAAATTTATAAAACAAGAGAGATTGCACTAGATTATTTATTATATATATTATATATATATTATATATATATATATATATATATATATATATATATATATATATATATATATATATATATATATATACTAATAAGTAGTACATATAGTACCAGAGTACCTGATAATCTTGGCAATGATAACCATTTAGTCGTCGTCTCGTCTCTTTGATTTGGTGTACAGTGGTTTAAACAGAAACTCTGGAAATTATTGTGAAGAGACAGACGCATTATCGGAGAAAGATTCAGTGCTGAGTCGCGACGAATCCAGTTTGACTTGTTATATTAAGTGTATTATCGCAACTTAAGCAACTTAACAACAAATGATACAATGGTCCAACCATTCCAGCTGCAATCTGCATGCGATGCGAGAGGCTGAGTGGAAGTGCGACCTCAATGAAACCGTGAATCGCGAAGGTCAAGTTCAAGGCTATGGCTGGGGTCCGACGAAGGAAACCAAAGCCTTTGTGCATTTAGGAGGAGGTCGTCAGTATGATGATGGACCAGTGGGAACTGTCTGTCTGTTGTTGAGGTGGTACAACGAACATGGTCTGGGTTGTGCAGGTCTAGGAGTGGCGCCAAGTAAATTCCACTACAGAAGCCGCCCCCTCACCCCTGTAAAAAAGGTAAATAAAGGTAAATAAAGGTAAATAAATGATGATGATGATGATGATGCACCGCGATATGTTGATTCTTGTTTGTTTGGGGTTTTTACGGAACGAGAGCCGCTTATCACGACGTTGCGATCAAACACGAAGATCAGAACAACAACGAGTGGCGGCGGCGGCGGCGACGGCGACGACCGATCAGCTGAGTACGTCATGGGCCGAAAAGCTCTCCGGAGCGATCGCTCTCGCACCCAAAGCTCACGACGAATTCTCGACCCGATGCCCGGCAGATGTTCGGAGTCTCTCGGATGTTGATTAATTCCTCTGTCCAGTTTCCGAATTTCAGTCGCCGTTCAGATTTTACGCTGGACCATCGTTGTTTAGTCGCTCATTAACGGACAACGGGATTCGAAGGGAATCATCATCCATTGTAGCATTTGTTGTTTCAGCTCTGTTCTTGATTATTTCACGCTCTAAATCTAAAATCATTGACTACTGAAATACACTCTGATCTGTGTATTGGGAATGGTTTATTGTTCGTTCGTTCGTCGTTTGATTAATTAAAAGTATATACTGTGAGACATCGAGGTTGCGATTAAAATGTGGAAGGCGGCGTTAATTGGTGTCTGCATACTGATCATTTCGGTGACGTTTGCTACGGCCCGTAAGTACAACGATCGGAGTTTGCTCACCCAAGCGGAACCAACTCTCCCGGAGACGGTTTGTTGGGATTCCCACAAACAAACAAACAAGCACACGAAGTTCCCTCTCGCCCCTCGCCGAGCGCGGCTTTCAATCTCCAGTTCTCGTGCTCATCTCCATTCGGCGGTTGGAATCGAAATCCTCAGTCAATGCATTCCGCGGAATGAATAAAAGCCAAACTGGTTTCCATCTCCAGCTAACGACGATATTTTTAAAGAACTCGAAACTTGAATTTCGTTTATTTGCATAAACAATTCATTATTTTTGATCGGGGTTTGTTGTTCGTTTGTTTGTTTCTTGCTGCGTATTTGTTATTGTATTTAATTCGAATTGCGACAGACAATGTCAAATGATAATTCTTATCGGCCTCTCTTTCCGCCACCCCCCCACACACACACGCGCACCCACTCGCAGAGATCCACTATCCGAACGAAGTCCCGACGGTGCCGAACTTCGGCCGCTGCATCACCCCGAACCGGGAGCGCGCCCTCTGCATCGCCCTCGAGGACTGTCAGTTTCTCTTCAACATCCTGATAACGTCGCCGCTGCTCGACTCCGACAAGGTCTACCTCAGTCGCAGCCAGTGTGGCTACCGCAATGGAAAAGTTCTGGTAACATCCGAATCCTGCATTCATACTCTTGGCGTCCATTTGCACAATCTCGTGTCCATTTCAGATCTGTTGTCCGGATCGCTTTAGAGAGGCCGCCGTGACGACGCCGCCGCCCCCCGAGCCCCCTAAGGTCACCGGCCTCCTGCCGCAGCCGGGCCAGTGCGGGAACGTCCTGTCGAATCGCATCTACGGCGGCAACGTGACCAAGATCGACGAGTTCCCCTGGATGGCTCTCATCGAGTACACCAAACGTGAGCTGCCACCGCCCATTACTATATATTGTTCTTAGTCAACTTGTGCCTTTTTTGCAGCTGGCAACCAAAAGGGCCATCATTGCGGCGGTTCGCTGATCAACAACCGCTACGTGATCACCGCCTCGCACTGCGTCAACGGCAAGGGACTGCCCACCGACTGGCGGCTGACCGGCGTGCGGCTGGGCGAGTGGGACACGACCACGAATCCGGACTGCGAGATCGATGTGCGCAACGAGAAGGATTGCGCCCCCGAGCACATGGACGTCCGTGTGGAGCGCGCCATCCCGCACCCTCAATACGACCCCAACTCGCGGAACCAGGTCAACGACATCGCGCTGCTGCGTCTGGAGCGCAGCATCGTCTACACGGACTTCATTCGGCCGATTTGCCTGCCGGTGAATGCCAACCTGCGCAGCGCCACCTTCGACGGGATCGTCATGGACGTGGCCGGCTGGGGAAAGACGGAGAGTCTGTCGTCCAGCTCACTGAAGCTGAAGGCCTCCGTTGAGGGCTTCACCCTCGACCAGTGCCGCCAAGTGTACAGGGGTCAGAAAATCGAGCTGGAGGAGACCCAAATGTGCGCCGGCGGCAAGGAGGGCATCGACTCGTGCCGCGGAGATTCGGGTGGCCCGCTGATTAGCTTGGACACGACGAATCGTGTGCGCGTCTACTATTTCCTGGCGGGTGTCGTTTCGTTCGGACCGACACCGTGTGGCCTGCAGGGTTGGCCGGGAGTCTACACAAGGGTGGGATCCTATGTTGATTGGATTCAAAATACGATTGCACCTTAAGAAATTTGACATCGACATAATTGAAATGAAATTGTAATTTAACACTGATATGTAAATATCACATATTTTTTTATAATAAATGACAACGCCAATTGGATTTGGACGAAAAAACTAAATTACATATATGTTTATACAGAGAGGTTTGTTTGTGTGTTTTATAAATTACTATAAATTACATGTTGTCCGAGACTTCGTTCTTATATTATTCTTATATACATATTTTCGTTCTTATATATCTATCTCTATATAACTATTAGTACTACTTAAATATCTCCACCCCAGTGTCTCCTATCCAGCCAAAAGTTGGCAACGACTTTCTTTTTATTTAAAATCTCTCCACACCATTCGATGAATTGTTGAGGTAAGCAACGGATTTTATATGTTAAGGTATTGAAATTAATGGAGAACCTCTCTACTGTCGTTGGAGAAATCTATCTATAGTAGGTTGCTTTGACATGGACTGCTCCAACTTCAGTTGTTGAGTTTCAAAGTAGTTCTCTAAGTTTTGGATATGTTGTAATCCCACAAAGTCGTCTCTAGCAAAATGCTTCAAACGTGCTATTTGTTTCAGTGCTTCCTCATACGAATTTATAGAATCCGGTAATTCTACATCAATATCAACCTCATCTTCAAACTTATATCTCTCCGCAATATCGCCTCCTTTCAATATTTCGTTACAGTCATCTTCAGTGCATTCGACTTTTAAAAATTCGTCAACTGATTGTGGGAACTCTTCTAGTAAACTTTCATTTTGGACCCATGGTATATCACCCTCGCGATCAATCTCGGGGACACTATCTTCATCATCTTCTGAGAATCCAGCTTTAAGAAAGCCGCGTTGGATGGTTGTAGCTTCAACTTTATCCCAAGAGGTTTTGATGGCATTTAAAGCTTCTAGCACATTCATTGTTTTTGTTTGTTCTAATGCTGGACTTTCTCCATCGACTTTTGATAGTAACTTCTTCAATGATAAGTCTCTATAGTGGACCTTAAAATTTTGAATTACACCTTGTTCAAGGGGTTGACTAACAGCAGTAGTTGCAGGCAAAAACACTAATTTTATGTTTGTTAAATTTAATTCCCTCGGATGATATTCCGCATTATCCAAGAACAAGAGAATTTGTCGCTGTTGAGATCTCATTTTCTCGTCGAAATGTTGAAGCCAACCTGTCATGATTTCTCGAGTCATAGACGCTTTTTGGTTCGATTTCCAGTCCACGAACCCTTGGTGTTTAATGAGATCTTTGAAGACTCGTGGACACGTAAAGCAGCCTTTACCTATGACCAACAGGTGCTCTTTCTCTCCAGCCAAGTTTGCACAAAACAAAACTGTGAATCGTTCCTTCGAAAATTGCTCTCTAGTTATTTCGGGTTTTGGAGCCAGGTCAGGTAATTCGGGATAGAAAAGCTCTATTGCATCTGCGTTGTAAACGTCTTCTGGCTTATATTCACGCAAAAATGTTAGAAGATTGTCTTTGAACTGCTGAGATTCAGTCGGATCTCCGTTCGATGCTTCATCGGTTTTACACTTGAATGAAATATTATTCCTTTTGCGCCATTTGTGCAACCATCCATCGGAGGCAGAAAACTCAGCAATACCCAATTTCGCTGCAATTTCTCTGGCCTTAGCCTTAATCATCGGTCCAGTTGTTTTAATATTTTGAGATCTAGCCTTGGTGAACCAATGAAGGCACATTCTGTCTATTTCGATGCCACCGGCTTTGATGAAATCCCTCTTTTGATGGACATTGACTCCAGACTTCCATTTGGTCCGAATGGTTTCTTTATTCTTTTTAATTTCTGAAGCTTGGGTTTTCCCAATGTTGAACCTTTAAATATAGACAAAAATTATAAATAATTGTAATTTTAAATGACATGATAGTTCACCTCTTCGCGATTTCGCGCACCGTCAATTTCTCCCTTTCGATCACATTAATAATATCAATTTTATCTTTAATAGATAACATATTCTTCGGCGGCATTTTTAAGGCTCTGAGGCAGACACCCGATTATGACAATAATTTTTAAAAACACAGGACGATTTTCTCTCTTTTGTAAATAATCAACAATTGCACAGTCCTCGTCACCAAGAATAAGTTTAAAAAATTTAAATAAAATTACAATAAATTTCAATTTTTGTTTGGATCAAAACAAATACGATAGTGTTCATCCGATACGAGTGATTACTCAGCATGGATGAAGTGGGTAATTACAGCAGGGCTGCCGATTCCAAATATTCTAAGAGCAATATTTTTCACGAGCAAAAGTCACCATATATACAGTGGCAGTATCTTGCATTGTAAAAGTTACGAGTTTTTATTCAATAGTGAAGTATTTTAACACTGAGCTAAATAATGAATGCATGGTTTCTAAAAACATGGCACCCTTCAATTTGACATTATACAGAGCTGAATTGTACAAAAGCTTCGAGTAAACTGAAATGTCATGCTCATCTGTGACAGCTGCGTCGGCGATTTGTGATTTGCAAAAAATTTCTCGAGCTGGCTGAGTTTTTTCCGTATTGTTTGAACTAAGAAATTGTTATTAATATAAGAAAATATCGCAGAGATGGCTCAGCCAAATGTAAATGTTTCAGCCTACCTGGCTACACAGAAGAAATCGTCAAACAAGGAATTGGCTGCGGAATGGACGACTCTAGAAGATTTGTATAATGAGAAGTAAGTTTATTGGCTCGACTTGTCGCGTCTCCCAAAATATTTGAATTCTCTTCTTTAACCTCAGATTGTGGAACGAGCTGACAATAAGACTGATACGGTTCGTCCACCATGAAGCTCTGCAGGACGAAGAAATCTTGTTGCAGATGTACCAGAATTTTATTTCCTCCTTTGAAATGAAGTAAGTGGACGAATAGGAACATTACCCATTAGAGGTTATGTTGGCTTTGTTTTTGTTGATTCATTTGGATTATTTTTTTTTTCTTTTGTTGAAAATAGAATAAATCCATACGGCTTAGTACAGATGTTGGAAGTGGTTGTTGAGCACATTTCAGACAAAAAAGAAGCTGTCGAGTTTTTGGAAAAACTTAAAGACAAAGTTAAGATTTGCGATGAAGCCGTCTGGTACGTCCAGGTAAATGATCTCTTTTATGTTATTACTTGAAATGTGTTAATAATATAGTCTTTTTCTAATAGGTTCTCCAAGGTAACATTCATCTCACGAATCTAAATGATCTCGATGCCACAAAGAAAATCATCGAGGAACTTCGTGACGTACTTGAGGAAGCTGGTAATGTCACACCAGTGCATGGAAAATACTACATGTTGGCTTCACAATATTACCGACGTGTGGGTAAACACAGCGACTACTATCGTTGCGGGCTCCAATTTTTGGGTTGTTCTCTTGAGAACTATCCTAAAGATCAATGGGCACAACAGGCATTTTTCCTTGGATTAGCTGCTTTGCTTGGTGACGGCATTTACAATATTGGAGAACTGGTCAGTATGGGTTGTTTATTTTTTTCAATTGGATGCTGACATTGGATTTTGTTTAGCTCGCACATCCTATTTTGGAGTCATTGAAAGGTACAGAAAATGAGTGGTTGATTGAGTTGTTGAAGGCATTTAACTTTGGTAACATTACTAAGTGAGTAATTGTATCATTCATCACAAAAGCCAAATAATTTTTACATTTATCGTCTAGATTTAACGAAATGAAATCGATTTGGTCGAAAATCCCAGATTTAGCTGCCCAAGAGGTGAAACTACGACAAAAAATCTCATTGCTCTGTCTAATGGAGATGACATTCAAGCGTTCGGCCACAGAACGTTCGATTTCCTTCGAAGCTATTTCCAAGGAAACAAAGCTGCCACTTAAGGAGGTCGAATTATTAATTATGAAAGCGTTAGCACAAGAATTGTTGCGTGGGGAAATTGATCAGGTTGCTGGTGTCGTAAACATGTCTTGGGTAAGTGTTGTATTTAATTAAATGTTATTAATTTTAAATATAATTTACTTCTGCAATATATTCAGGTGCAACCTCGTGTGCTGGATCGGTCTCAAATTGCCGGCATGGCCACTACATTGGACCATTGGATGCAGTCCATCACGTCAATGGAAAAACTCATGGAAACGCGTGCTGCGGAAATTTTGACCAACTAGCTGTAAAAACGACTTGGTTAAAATCTTTAATTTTTTATTTTTAGCAATAAAACTGAAAATTACGATACGAGATTTGAATATCTTTGAAAATTGCATATTTCCAGGCATTATCAATGAGTGATACAAAAAAATAGTAAAATAATTGGTTAAATTTTTGAGCACATGTTTATTTTTTCGTACTATTTGCAAAAGCCTATCTAATATGAAATATTTTTTGGTTCACTAAATTTAGTCTTAGATCTGGTTTATCATTCATTATTCATTGTTATCGAAGCCTACTTATGTAATTTGCGTTGACAGTACGCGTGACTAATTTTGCATTAAACTAAAATTCAAATAAATACAATACCTATAAATTTAAAATCAATAGATGCAAACTTATAAGAATGTGTAATTTTATAGATACTTAGCGTAGATTTATATGTACGTTGTATACAACAAAAGCCTTTATAAAAGTTACTCTCCTTTCGCTAGATACCACGACTTTGTGTGTGTGTTTATGTTATGTGCTGCTGGCTGCTGCCTCAAGTATTCGCACAGAGAGGAGCCATCAAATGTTCAGGCAACGCAGCTTGCGTTCGGGTATCCTTGAGGTGAACTCAAACGTTGGTGGCCGTCTGATGTCCTCGTGCGAGTCCCGGCGTATTCGCTCCGGATCCACTCCCATCACAGTCCAAAGAGGTATTTGACGTTTGTGCAATTTCTCTAAAACTAAACGCTCCAACTCGAACAAATGCTCATCCATCACATCGGGAATCTCCTCGTGCATAAAGGCAGCCAATCGCAGCAGATACTCGACGTTGTGGCCGGAGGGACCGCGACAGTCGACGATGTTCTGCGCGATGTGGTCGAGGGTGCTCTCGCCGAGCCAGTGCTGATTCTTGTCGGTGGCGACGTAGGCGAGCACTTCGATCGCCTCCCCACTGAATGCGGTGTCGTAAGAGGCGACTCGTGGGAAGAATTTCATATCCAAAGTGGCGTAACCGCCTGCAGATGAAAATAATTTCACATTAACTACAATTTTTAAATAAAGATTCAATTTTCTACTCACCCAGTGTGCACTCTCGTTGCTTCAAATACTCCAGAGCTCGGTCGCCTGTTATTCTGTAAGCGCACCCCCATGTGATGCCCTGTAACAAAAAAAAAAAAACAACCATTAATAAACAGCTCATCCCAAAACTATGCAATACATCTGAAGAAATCGTTTCACTCGCGGTTCACGTATAATTCGCAATAATTTTTTCATGTAGTTGTTCGTACAAAACGGTATTTTGACACTTCCATGAATTGGGCGGACCTACGTTCGAGTCTTTCATGCTTGTCTCTCGGGGTCGCATACGAGCTCCTGGTAGCTCATCAGAAATTTTATATTTCACCCTGGGTAAAGTCCCCGGGCCTAGGATAGAAAGTATCAAGGTGTAAAAAGTGTCGTCGTCTGTCGACATTCGCCTATATTCCGGGGAAATCCTCCGGGCGTCTATGAAGAGGTCTTCGGAACGAATTTACGCGCCCGGTGTCTCCGGAAATGTGCCAGAGTTATGAGATATTGACAAGTTCATTCATCTTGTACACGGAATGGGGCTTACGCTGGGAGATTCGGACAACCGCCCTCAAACAACTTTTTGTTTTGTTTTTTTTCCCGATGGTTATCTGTTTACACATTGGTCTTGTTGTCATTTCGTTCATTCGCTTTGTTTCGATGCACTCACTCACCTCTTTGTCTTCCACGAGCGTCGCCACACGTCCGGGCTGCAAAGACAGACACAAAGAAATAAAGACACGGCTATAAAGATCCATACACATAATGATAAACTACGAACAAAGGCTGTGCGGTTTGCCTTCCAGCTGCAATTAGCATCTGTCCTTGACTTACATTAGTGAATAATTAAAATGTTTTTCGGTGAAATGATTGAAATAAACGCAATGAAAGTACATTTTTAAAAAATAACAATAACCTGCTGACAAATCAGGTCAACATTTTACGCAAGATAGTCTGAAAATCATGTGGAGAACGGTTTGAATTGAATTCGCACAACCTTTGTCGAAGAGTAACCCATGTCTGGAGGATACGAACCTTGTCGTTGGTGCCGCGATGCGTCGTGTTCCCCTGCCAGAAGCGCCGCACGTAGCCGCGAATGTAGCCGGTGATGCACTTGGTGTACTCGAAGCCCGGGTACCAGCACAGGGAGCCGTAGCCGAAGACCCAGCAGGCGGGATGCGAGTCGGTGTCGTCGTCGTTGCCGTTCAACCGAAGTCCTGCCGCTGCCTCCGCTCTGCGCATATCGTTGTCGTCCGCGAAGTTTCCGCGCAGGAAGAGATTTTCAAAGTTCTCCGGTGCTGGCAACGCGTCGGGAAGCTGGTGATGCTCCATCGTGTGATCAACTCGAACTCGGCGCTATTGCAGAATTGCGTTACGAAGGCGGCGGTGGGTGTGGCTCTTGCTGGGAATGTTAACTGAAGCCAACGCTGAGATCTCTTCGGATGGAGGAGTGGTGTGGGAGGGCTCCCGTGATTCTGCTCCTTTTGAGTGTGAAGCTTGTGGTCGTCGACTTCCGCTTCTGTTGTTGTTGTTGTTGGATTCGAATTAGTCCTCGTGGGATTTGCAATTTTACGCAAGACATCGATGTTTACGAGATTTCGACAGACTTTTTTTTAATTCATCGCATTTTCTCCATCAGCTCTCAAAGGCACGAACGATTGCGATTTTCGGGCATATAATTTAGTGGTTTTTCATAGTTTCAGAGTTTGTGTGCAATTGCTTCACATCGGTATTTCACTCTCACGGCCCCTGTTAATTTTTAAACATTCGAAATTTGGATTTCAATGCGCACGCAGCTGCAAAGAATGAAAATTTATTTATTCAAAATATTCTGCTCGATTTTTGTTTGATTGATTGAATTGGAATTGGAAGTGATCGTCAGGAAAATTAATGTTTACGATCTTCAGTTTACACTTTTCAAATATTTTTAGCACTTTCCGCAAACTTGCTCGAAGTCCGCGGCGTTAGTGAACGGAACTAAAGTGGGGACATTGAAATTAGTTCTCGCCCCACGACCACAATGATCAAGAGAGTAGCAGACAAAGAAAACATAAGAGAGGGTGAGAGAGAGAGGACTTTAGGCGGTTTTTATCTCCCGAACGTGTCGCAATACCGTGAGAAGGCGTCACCTTAACTTACAAGGTTTTCCAAGCCATGTGCCATGCTGTAGAGGATCCCAAAAGAATCAATCGACACAAAGTCGCCTCCAAACACGGTACACTAAGCGTCGGAGAGTCAGATAGTGATGCGCATTGCAAACAAACAAACTAAAATAGTTATTATTGTTGTGGTTTTCACGCTGACGATGTGTTGTTTTTCAAAAAAATAACAAATAACAACTAATGAAATATATGTAGTAGCATCAAGATCATAAATATGTGTTATATGTTATTCGAAAACCACGACGAAAAATAGAAATAGAAACGAATATTAGTTGTTCTTAGTTAATTATTGATCATTTGGATTTTGCATTTTTGTTTTCATCTCCATTTTCTAAATATTTTCAACCCACTAAAACCAATATACCAAACTTATATGAATTTTTGGTATATTTTTAAATATTATTTAGTAAAACAATTCATAACAGTCTTGAATTTTAAAAACCGTGAACACAATTTTCAAGCAGAATTCAAAAAATTAAATAAAAAAAAACGAAAAAGTAATTTCAGACAATCAAAATGTGTTTTTCTCCAATCAAACAAAATTGTGAAATTCAAAAACACGATTCAGAAAATTGAAAAAGGACTTCAGATATTGTTTCTGAGATCTATGTATAAAAAACTATTGCAGAGTAAATTTTATAAAGGAACTATTTGATGTTTATTATACAAGATTCGAGAACGGAGTGAATAAAATATTTTCTGAACTTGAAAACATAATTCAATAAAATCTATGAACAATTATAAATGAAATATGAACAAGTACAAGTACATATAATGTTGATATCCAATACGCCTCCTCAACATCATTTACTTGTTGATGCCATGCCCATAGAATTTATACAAAATTGGTGCTTGATTCTGGCTAAAGGTTTCGTTAAGACATCGGCTGGCATTTCATTAGTTGACATATAATTAATTTCGACAATCTTGTTTTCAACTGCTTCACGTATGAAATGGTATCTATAATGGATGTGTTTCGTTCTAGAATGATGTCCACCAAACTTCGCCATATGTTGTGCACTTTGGGATTCACTGAAAACAACTGTAGGACTCTGTGACTTATACCCAAGTTCTTCTAATAAGTATCCTAAGTAACATGCTTCCTTTGCTGCTTCCGCAAGTGCCATATATTCCGCTTCTGCACTTGATGTAGCCACCACGCTAACGCTTTCCTGCCTGTTTCTAATTCTACTTCATTCTTAAATTCCATAAAAACTTGTAAATACTTCGCTTTTCTTATGCAAAAATCGAACAAATACTTTTCTTGTGAAATCATCAATAAATGTTGCAAAGTACAATTATTTACTGAGTGATTCTACTCTCATTGGACCATGCACTAAATCCAATATTTGAGAAGAAGATTTCTCATTCTTTTGGGGAAATGGTTGTCGAGTTTGTTTTCCTCGAATACAAGTTTCGCAATCTAAATGCTGGTTCTTAAATGTTGGCAACCCTATCACCATGTTTTCTGATTTTAATTTACGTAAATGAGCTGAGTTTAAATGGCCATATCTCTTGTGCCATAATTCAAACTCACTGCATTTTTCTACAACTTCACTACAATGCTCATCATCAGAATCATGTGACTAACTATAAACAAACCATTTTCTTTGAAAGCTTCAAGTAAAACTTCACCATTTCTTGAAATTGAAGCTTTATCATTAAACATAACTACTTGGCGATTGTTGCCTTTACAGTAGAAATGAGATTGCATTTCAAATCGGGAACAAAAAGTGTTTTGAAGAGATGAATTTTCTTATTTTGCTTGTTTACCATAACATCAATCTCAACTGTCCCAATTCCTCGCACATCTAACTCTTTCTCGTCTGCTAGACGAACCTTTCCAGTGTATCTACAATCTATTGATACAAACTGTGATTTCGAGCAACTCATGTGAGATGTTGCACCGCTATCTACACACCATGCATTAAATTTTTCTTGTTAATTTTTTATTCGTGTGCCTAAATTGCAATTTTCTGCATTTACTATTAATCCTGATGATTTTTCTTCGCAATTTGTTTGCTCCTTTCTTCTATTGTATTTACAATCTTTGGCAATGTGGCCTTTCTTGCCGCATTTATAACATTCAAATTGAAAATTTCTGTTCGACATACCTGGTTGATATCGGTTACCTTGCGTTTTGGATTTCTTGAAGAATTTATTAACCTTTAATGCGTTGTCTTTATCTTCACATTCGTTTCCAGATTTGTCTCCAATTTCAAGAAGTCTTGAGCGCAAAATCTTGAGTGTTGGAAAATCTGTAGCTGTGTCAAATGCAGCTTTCACCTCTTTATATCCATCTAGTAAAACAACTGTTAATAAATCTTCGTCCAATTCTATATCCATTTCAGATAAGCAAGAAACACATATATCAAATTCAATTAAGTACTGAGAAATGGACTGTCCTTCGTCCATTTTCAGACTTAACAACTTACGGTACAATTCCGCTTTACGTCGTGTTGACTTCCGGTCATAAGTATCTTGCAGATATGACCATACCTCTTTCGATGTCTTGAAATTCTTGACCATTCTTACAATACTTGCATTTAAAGCGATAATTAATTCTGCCCTCGCATCCATATCCTTATCATCATATTCGTTTTGGGCTTTCTGTTGCTTCTGTTGTTGCGTAATATTCTCTGTTCCTAAATTTTCTGGAACTTCCGGTCTTGACTCCTCTCCTTGTACAATTCGTAGCAATCTGCACTTATGGAGAATTGCTTCCATCTGAGGCTTCCATGTTGAATAGTTGGTTCCATTAAGCAATGGAATTCGTCCTGTGACTGCTGCCATTTTCCTTGTTGGCGTTCTTGTCTTCTTTAAGTTTTCAAGTGGAATTTATTTTCTTACGTAACAAATTTTTCTTCTTTATCCTTTTCTAGTTAGGGTCTGGGCCCATAACCTATTGCAGAGTAAATATTATAAAGGAACTATTTGATGTTTATTATACAAGATTCGAGAACGGAGTGAATAAAATATTTTCTGAACTTGAAAACATAATTCAATAAAATCTATGAACAATTATAAATGAAATATGAACAAGTACAAGTACATATAATGTTGATATCCAATAAAAACTAATTAGAAAAAGTTTGTATGCTTTGATTTTTGGAAATTACTCTTATATTTACCGAAATCACATTTGGATTTTCTTAAGTTTCCGAAATCACTTTTGGATTTACTTAAGATCATTTTATTTTTCTGAATTTTAGTTCGATGTTCTGCAATTTTGGTGTAGTGTAGTTGAATTAGTTTTTGTAGGAATGCCGAATTGTAGAAATGCATCAAATTCATGTTCGAATTGAACAAGGCACGCAGCCTTGATAATGAACTGTCTTGTTTGTCGATTTTAAAGTTCAAGGGAATTTTTGGCTGCACGAGCGTCTTTTTGCTTCGCTTCTTTGCGGCATACTTTCTGGCGTCATCACCCAATCACTTGCGGAGTGGGCGGTGGCGGTTGTGCACGGCCGCAAATTGCGAAAGACATTCGCTCAATTCGTGAGTGACCAGCGCCGCTGGCAGGCGGCCGAAACGAGCTTGGTCTTCTTGGTCTCCCTGTGCTCCCGGTATCGCCGAGTTCAAAGTACAATCGCAAATCACACACCAGGAGAGTAGAAAAATAAATAATAAAATGCTAAGTTTATAGACGAATACGAATTAAATGCTTAATGAAACGAAGCACGCAAAAACAAACAACAATAATAACAAGACAAGACAAATATCTGCGTCGTCGCTGTCGACTCGACTGCTGCTAGTCAACAAACAGTTCTCATGACAGACAGACGGACAGACAGACAGAAAGACAGACAGCCAATGAACGATTTACGCCGGATGCAATGAGACGCGAGAGCGTTTTATTAACCACTTGCCGCCTATTTACTGGGCACGCCCACCCCGCCACACGAACGAAGGTCCCTTCGTCGTCGTCATCTAGGCTGGGAATTAGTTCTCCAGCGAGATTGGCTCGTTAAGGCCCGGGTGACGTGCGCAATTTCATCCACTTTGTATTCCATTATCAAATTCTGTCACACTTGTCGAGCAAAGTGGAAAATTTCCCCCAGATATCTTGTTGTTGTACACTATCGTTTAGCAGACAATTAGCAAATCGAATTGATCGAAATGTAGAGATGAAGTTGTGTGAAGTTTGTGGGAAAAATATCTCAACATTTTTGTTCTCAATGGGATCGATTCGATTGTATTTTCTTAGTTCAAAATGAGTTGAACAACTTTGAATCAATCAATCAATAACAATCACTCCAGAGTACCTTGATTCAATATTAGTAAACGACAAGTGTTCTTAAGTTTATCTCAATAAGAACCCATCGATCGAAGCGATTTACGATCTTAAATCACCCTCCCACCACCCCTCCAATCAGAAGCAATTCACAGATAGTCGGACAAGCGACAAGAGAGAGTGCGTCAAAATGAAACTAATGAATTGAATATAATGGAAACACTTTGTTCAGCGATAAGAACGGAGGAATTTGAACGTCTCGCGATCACGACGACGACATCCGCTCCTCACCCTCCTCCCCACAACAGACGACTGTTTCTGCTGTTTACCAAAATACGAAATGTACACGAGTCCGAAAACGACGGCAGCCCTTTGTTTACAAAAATAATCAAAAGCTTTTCTCGATCACGGGAGAAGTTCGAAACTATTTTCGAGAAAAATGGGCTATTGAACCCCATGAGTGAAGAAAAATCCCAACCCAATTGCTGGAAAAGCTTTCGAAAGCTCTCCCCCGATTGTAGATCGGAATCGTTTGTTTCGTGCTTTTGTTGTGTTTACAATGTTTCTTCTCGTTTGTTTTTGTTTTTATTTTTGGCGAACACGTTCCAGACACGTGGCCTAGGTCTGTATATGTTTGTATGTAGGTATGTAGGTACCTCCGTAGTGCGTTGTTTATTGTCTATTTTGAATAGTTAGCATATTTTATTGAGCACGACTGTGAAACAAAACACGTCGCAATGAAAACGAAATTGAAATTGGCGTTATTTATAATTGAAACTTAAGTCGAAAACTGTGATAATAAATTGAATAATACATTGACGGCAACTGGTCCGAATTCGAGTGGCTTGAACAGGTCTAACGTCTGGTAAGAAGACATATCTTGAAATGCAAATTCCAAAACAACTCGAAAGCTATTATCTCCGAAATGACGCAGATAAGAGCCGCTCACGAGATATTCTCACGTTTTGAGAATCTACTACTGCAATGGTGATATCTTTCGCCCCGATTGTTTACCGTTAATATCGTTAATTTGCGTTGAGTGTGACCTGTTGATTCGATGCTACGTGTGCGATCGGAATTGAAATATCTAGTTATGGGAACGAGTAAAAAACAACAATTATACGAAATGATTGCGAAAATTAACAAACGACACATCGATTTCATGATGAACTAGATTGACCAAGTTGGGCTTCAGAGGTTTTCCACCAATAATAAGGAATTAGTTTTACTTGAATGGGAAATATAGAAAACAAGTAAATTGAGTTAAGACTAGCGCACCTGGGTCGCTTCGCTCCCCCGGTTTGCCTGGTCTACCCAGGTAAAATCTGTTAACTTCGGCCAGGCCGAAGTTTACATACCCTACACCCTGCATATAACGTTTATTAAAGGAAAAACAGTGCATTTCTATCAATAATTAGTGAAAATTCATCATTACACTTTCAATGCAGACAAAATCTGATTCAACAACAGACTTGGGAGGGTAGAAATTTTCAACAATATAAAGTCCAGAAGTACTTGCTGCGCTACTATAAGCAACATATAGTGCCGCGTGACTGATTCCACTTTGAAGATGAACAGCCATTTGGAAATATGTAGCTCACTGACTTTTGTGGATTGTGATCCCGTCAGCAGGGATTGTATTCTCTCAATCGTCACCTGCTCATTACGTTTATATTGAAAGGATATAATCATTTATTTATGGGCGTCCATTGAGGTTCAGTTGGATGTGGTCTCTTTCTTCTTGCATTCACTCCCACCTTTCATCAACTAATAACATCCATAAAGTAGTTGGATTTCTTGTAGATCTACGATTTTGTATGGAAGGTGCTCGTGTCCTATAAGAGATATTTTCCATTTGATTCTTGGGAACTCTTAGTAGCAATATTTAATCTAATAACTGTCTATATGGTTTACCATTTCCAACATTGAGCTGTTGCTTTTGAACTGAGCTGTAGCCTGTCAATTTTTAGCATGTAAACTGGTATCGGTGGTACATGATCAGACGCAAAAATTCATCTCTATATATATAATAGTTTATCATATATACCATATTCAACTTTTGCGTTATATGGGAGGGCGATGTTATCCATTTTTGCCTTTTAAACTCGTATCAGTGGAACATGATTACACACAAAATTTCATCTCGATATATACCATAGTTCACCAGATATCCCATATAAACCTTTTGCTTTATATGGGAGGTGGGCGTGTCCGATGGGCGATGTTTTCCATTTTTGTCTTTTAAACTCGTATCAGTGGAACATGATCACACACAAAATTTCATCTCGATATATACCATAGTTCACCAGATATCCCATATAAACCTTTTGCTTTATATGGGAGGTGGGCGTGTCCGATGGGCGATGTTTTCCATTTTTGTCTTTTAAACTCGTATCAGTGGAACATGATCACACACAAAATTTCATCTCGATATATACCATAGGGCGTGTCCGTTGACCGATTACGCCCATTTTTACATACAAGCAGCTTATTAATATAGAAATACTAAATCCAATTTCAAGTCAGTATCTCTTACCGTTTCTTCACAAAATCTATTTCCACAGACAGACACACAGACACACAGACAGACAGACAGACAGACGGACATAGCTAAATCGATTCAGGAGGTGACGCTGATCAAGAATATATATACTTTTCCATACCTACGACCTCTCCTTTAATGCGTTACAAACGGAAGGACAAAATGAATATACCCTTACCCACAGGGTGTAGGGTATAAAAATCAAGGGAGAGAAACATTATGCGAAGAAATTGTCGTAGTTATTTTTGTAATTAATAACAACTCCTGTGACACGTTTTCGTGCGATTGTGGGGGGAACAACAACAGCAGTAGTGAACTAACTGTAACACGAGCAACCTTGCGTTTGCATGGCGAGCATTATTGGGGAATTGACAAATGGATGACCTTAAAATATTGACACATGATAGCATTCGGGCATGAACCGTGAGGGGAGAGAGAGAGAAAGATGTAGAAGGAAGGAAGAGAGAGATTTAGAAGGTAGGAAGAGCGAAGCAGAGGATGCAACTTGACAGCTGTCAGTGATGCACTCATCTGCAGCAGGTTGCATTGACGAACGGCCGCGAAACACGAGCGAGTGCGAGCGAGGTGACGAATTGCATGCGAATGCATGGCAACAGTGCAACTGGCAGCGAGACGTCAAACACATCTGACAGACAAAGGGCTGTTCTGCAATTCAGTGGAGGGAGGGGAGGTGGGTGGGTTGGTCGCAATAGTTGTTGGAGTCCTATTTACCGTGCAGCTTCTTCGTCTTGGCCCGTCCGATGTCGCTCGCTTATCAATTGTTCTTTTTTATCTGCCAATGTCTTCGATCTCCTATCGTTGAGTGCGTTTAACTGTTTCGGTGCTTCCTTTGTCTATTCGCCGTTTTTCGTACCCGTTGGTTGTTGTTGTTGTTGATGATGTTGACGCATCCACGGCATTCACTTTGTCATTGACCGTCTGAAGACAACGATAGCAACAACAACGAGAACAACAACAGCAAGAAGTTCGAAGCACGCGAAAAACACAACGAAATCAAAACTTGCACCGAACCATCCGTGCGCGAGGCTGAGTAGAGACTGATGGGGAAATTTTGGTTTTTCGCTACACTTTTCCTCTATTCTCGCATTCATTCACACTGTCGCAAAACTCTTTCTTTCCTCTATATTGTCCACAAAAAGCTGAGAAAGACCATTGCGCGATTTTCAGCTGCGCACTGAAACTTGATGTTTATTTTTGATATCAATTGTTTATTATTATGTTAATACAGAAAAATGTGAATGTTTTCGTCTTTTAATAATTTATGAAATTCCGAGCCACGTCCATACTTTAAGCACTGTTGTTATCTGAATTCAAACTAAACGCCGCCAGTTGTACTTTGTTGATGATGAAAAACCAACACAATAAACCTACATCAAGTTCATGTCTCTCTGTTAGCTACATAGCTCGTAGACTAGCGCTCTCTCGAGAAATTTATAAAGAGAGAGGCCGAGGTAACGCAACGCACTTTACACAGTGGAGGTGAGAGAAAATGCGTAAAGTTGAAAAAAAATATCCTTTTAAGAATTAACATTGAAATATATTTGTTCGTGTACATTTTTTTAAATTTTTGTGTAGAATTTCTTGAATTTTTTATTTTGTATAAACTTTCTTAGTTAGTGTAAATTTTCTTGAATTTTTTGTTTTGTGTAAATTTCCATATTTTTTTTTAACTTTTTGAAATCGTTTGTAAATTTTTATGAATTTATATTTAGTTTTTATGCATTTTTTTCATGTAAATGTTTGTTTTTTTTTCTTAGACTTTCAACTGTGTCCATAACAAAATAAGTACAATGAAATATACAATTTACCAGTTGTATTATTCTGGATTCCACTGTCCAGACACGGAGAAAATTCCTCTTGGCATAAGAAACATACATATTTGAGAAAGCTGCTTCATAAAAACTTTTCGTCTCTCACTCTCTCTTAACCAGTGCCATTAACAGAACATCTCTGCTACCATCACTGCTACCAAATGACTGACGCAATTTCTGCAGAAGATTTCAATAGCCATCCAAATGGAGTTGTGGAGCGGTTTGTTTTCTCTGGCGGTGGAGTTGATTTTGAAATGGGTTTTGCTGGGCAGAGGGCGTACAAAGACGTATGCAAGAATGTTTAACTTGGAAGTTGGTTGACATAATCATTTACACATGTACATACATTTATCTTATTTCTGTTGTGTGGCAGATTTCTCAAAATAGTGCGTAGAAAGAAAAACTCTTTTGTATGAATGAATACACTGTACAATATTTAGTATTATAATTCAACATTTTGGAATCAGTAAAGGTTTATTTTCGAATTTATTATTATTATTATTATTTTTATTATTATATTTTTTGACATTATTTACATTACTATGGAAATTTATTATTTTTGATTCAGTTTTTAGATAATTTGATTTTTCCTACATAACTTACATTAAGTGAATTAAAATTTAGTAAACCGGGGTGTAAAAAGTAAAAAAAGTGGAGTAATGTAGGGTTTTATTCGAAAGTGAAGCGAAATCGTCTGCCCTGATCAGTTTTTCGCAGTGCAAAGATCTGAACAAAATTGTTTGCATACTTCAAGGCATTTATGAATTAGTTGATTCAGTAATTACTACAAAGGCTATTCAAGTTTTAAATAATACTCAAAAAAACTTTTTAAAAAGGATTGAATATAAAAAATTAACTTTAATTTATTTATTATATAAAAAACAAACAAAAAAAAAAAACAAACAAAATATGTACAAGAAATAATTTAAAATTTGCAATTATTGTTTTTGTGTATTTTTTACTAGCAACCCTGTTGAACTGTCAAACACATATGGTCTTCGTTGACATTTAGCAGTCGTTCCATTAGCAGTTGTGTAAAACTATTTTTTTGAGGAGTTTTTCATTTTACATTGCCGATCATATAAAAAATGTTCTCAGTTCTACGCAATAACAACAAATTTAATGCAATCAGAAGAAATCTGCACTCGACAAGCTGTGCCAAAGGCTACATAGTTCTGTGAGTATTCTCGAGGGTCGACAAAATCCACAACTGCCGAATGCTAACCAAACATTTCCATTCTGTTATTTCACAAAGTGTGCCCGAAATTGGCGAAGATGCACATGCAAGCGACGGTATTCTCAAGCCGGACGGTCTTCCAGCATTCAATGACATAACCATCGAAAATTGTCTCGGAGCCATTGGGCAGCAGGCGTCAGCAGTGGAGAAGACCGTGAAACAAATTGAAAGCGAAATATCCGAACACAATGGCCAAATAGACACCGCTAAAGTGTTTCGTCAACTGGATGAAGTCACCGGGCCGTTGGACACAACATGGGGCATTGCGAAGGCTTTGTATTTGGGCAATTGCACTCTTATTCCGACAAAATCATATATGAACATTCACGAACGTGCCCGCAGCGCCCGCGCCTCGAAGTATTCAAACAAACTAATATACGACACGATGGTGACACAAGCCGACTCGCAGAAAACGGAAAACAATGTTGGTGATGAAAAGCGAATGTTGCAGAAATACCTACTTGAAGGAAAACTGAATGGATTGGCATTAACCGCCGAGCAGCGGGATGGCCTCAGGGAGGTAATATCGCAGTTGGGCAAGGAGCGTGCCAATTTTAAGAATAAAGTTAATATGGCGGTCCACACTTTTGGCCATGTCATACATGATTTCAATCTGGTACGAGACTTTCCGCAAACTTTGTTAGAGGCCACAGCGAAGGATCCGAACCAAGCATCACAGGGGCCTTGGAAGATTACACTGCAGCCACAAATCGTTGATGGATTCCTGAAATATTGTCCCGATCGGACTCAGCGCTGGAATGTGTGGCAGGCAAATGTGCGTAAGGCGTCGGGGCAGCAGGAAAAGAGCTTGGAAAACAGTACACATCTTGAAAAAATAAGAGCTTTGCGCAAGAGGCAAGCAAATTTTCTAGGTAATTACTACATGAAAAACATTTTTGAATATTAATGTGAGATTTATTTTTATAGGATATCCAACATATACTGCTATGTCGATGCAAACGAAAATGATTGACAGCGTTGATAAAATCAAGGAGATTTTTGCAAAACTTTTGCAGTACGCTGGTCCTGCACAATCGGCTGAAATTCAAAAGCTACAGGATTTTGCCGTCGAACGTGGCTTCCAGTACAAAATGGATTTGTACGATGTGCCATATTGGCACCGCAAGTACTTGGTTAGTGAAAATAATCTGAACGAAGAAGTATTGCGCGAATACTTCCCTCTGCCGAAGGTGATGACAGGATTGTTTTCATTGAGTGAAAAACTCTTTAACATCAAGATTGTCGAACGGAGCGATGCTGAGGTGTGGCAACCAGCTGTAAAATATTTTGATGTCTACGACTGCGACGACACGACATCTTCGCCAATAGGCGGATTTTATTTGGATTGCTACTCCAAGGAAAATAAATTTGGAAAGAATAGCGGTTGGATGGTTAGCATACGTAATAGGAATCAATCGGCGAATAACAAACCGTTGTGTGCGCTGGTATTTAACTTCAATCCACCAGTATTTGGCAAACCATATCTTCTGACAATTGAAGATTTACGAATGGTTTTTAAAAATTTTGGATTTGCCATGCAGCATTTATTGACGAAGGCAGTGTTTTCAGATTTAGCAGGGCTCTCGAACATTGAGTGGGATGCCTCCCAAGTGTCAGGTCAGGTGATGAGCAATTTCTTGGATGACAAGCAGACGTTAAAATCAATTGCATGCCATTATGCCAGCGACGAACCCATTCCCGATGATTTGGTTAAAAATGTTAATCTTCTGAAAACCGATTTAGCTGGTTACAACCTTTGTCAGGACTTATATCTCGCCGATTTAGATTTGGAACTGCATCAATCGACAGATTTCTGGTTAGATGTTGTGAAGCGACTTTGGCCGGTGTATCACTGCATGCCTCTTGACAAGAAGGATGCGCATCCTTGCTCTATGACGGATATATTTTCTGGAGATTGGGCCGCTGCTCAATACAGTCATTTATATTCAAGAATTATTGCGGCGGATATTTCGGATGCATTTGACCAAAAACAAGATCCGCAAGTGGTGGGCAAGCGATTCAAAGAAACGTTCCTTGCATCTGGTGGATCCATTCCAACTGCAGAAGTTTTCAGGCGTTTCCGAGGTCGTGATCCATCAGTTGAAGCTTTGTTGAAATCACTGGACATATTGAGTTATTCACAAACTGTAGATGATTTGTAACTGATATCACTTCTCCATTGTTGTTAATTTCTTTCTCCTCTGAGTAAATGTTTTTTTTTTTTAGCTTTAATATTATATTTTAAACAATCAATAAAATGAGGAGTATGACTCACAATCGCAAAAACATGTAATATAAAATAAAAATTTACAAACATAAAGGTGTTGATTTCTTAGACTTCTTGGATAATTCAGGGGTGTTCTAGTCCAATAAATAACATTATTTGGTGATGTTATTGGATTGTTTGTTTATTTTAACCATATATTTTTGCTTTATTTAAATAATACTATAATATTTGCATAACATTTAACATATTCATTTGCTTCCAATATATACATTACAATGAAAATAAAATAACTAAAATATATAAAAAATATAGGTTAAACAATGGATAATAACGAATGTTATCGTGGAACTAGAAATATGGAAATTTTTCATAAGTAATATTAGCATGATTATTATGTTATCATGTAAATCATTTTCGTTAATTACAATTTAAAATATTAATATTTTTCTTCGATTTTAACTGTTGATTAAAGAAATCATTTTAGTTCTTGTAGCATTCGTTTTAGTGTTCTTTTTGTTACGTAATAATAAAAATGTACTTAGCTCGCAGTTAAAAAAAGTGCATATTATTTATTTTTACTATTTAAAATAGGTCAGGACATTGTGACCAGTTTTGATCACGCTTGTGCTCCCAATATGTACCCTTGTAAACATGTACAACATTATCCGTGCCCTCTTCCTTTTCGCGAGCAAACCAAATTGGCTCGTACGGCGGATATGGTCGTCCATGATCCGCCGCCGACTCTGCTTCTGCCTCTCGAGCTCGCCGCTTCAGGCGTTGTTTTTCTTCCAAACGAATC
Organism: Coelopa frigida; assembly: GCA_017309665.1. Lineage (NCBI taxonomy): Eukaryota > Metazoa > Arthropoda > Insecta > Diptera > Coelopidae > Coelopa > Coelopa frigida. The sequence continues at coordinate 19,542,791 of CM029561.1, read as the reverse complement.
TTCTCGCGATTACTCTCATCCCACTTGCCCTCCTCCATTAGACGTTGATCTGGACGTAGTCGGGAATCTGTTGGTGCAATACCATCTTCAAGTTCGTTCAGCTGGCATGCGAGTGTCGTGAAATTATAATATTTGTCACTGTCGGGCGGGGGCATTTGTCGGCTCCAGATGGTCTTGTAGTTGCTAGTCTTATAGACTTGACTGTCAGATGAACTCGTTGAACCAGATGTAGAAAGCACTGACGCTATTTCGATTCTACTGTCCCAAGTGCCGCGAAGCACCCACTTTACCTCATTATTGCGATTCATGATAACGCCCTTCACGCGGCGCTGCTGATCTCTGGAGAAATATGAATAGGGTATATATTTCAGGTGGCATTTGATGCCCGATGCTGAATTTAAGCCAGTTATTTCCATTTCACCATGTTGATCGACCCACAGTTTGCCAACAATAATATTATTAACTGTTGTGGTAACTTTCCTCCAAGTATATTTATGCCCAGTTGCATTAAATTGCACATATGCACTACCCAAAGGAACAACCTAAATTATAAATAGAAAAATTCATTTACATACAACTCGACATCAATGAGTTACGAATAAAATATCTCACCTGCAAATATTTTCCTCTGAACTTGCTGGTCATCGTGAATTCTTGCCAACATGACCATTCCCGACCTTCGCAGAAGATCGCCGCCATGGGCGGATGGTGAGAAACTTGTTCGGCAATACAACGCCATCCAAGATCGTCCGTGCGATCGCACTCAAAGGTCTCGCCAAGTAGTGGATTGAATGGCTTACCCGTGCGATTTGCGGTAGTAGAGTAACTAGATATGGTAAAAGCGGCAACGTATGCCAACTGCTCACATTCATCCGTGCATTTTGCTGCACTATCTAATAACTGAGCGTATTCGTAATCTTCGGTAAGGCGCTGAAGCATAGACAACGGTTCATTGAAATTGACCGGCATGGGAATCTTTGAAAGCTCCTTGCCAATACAGTTCTTCATAATGGACCACAAATTTAGGGGATAGTTCGGTTTATCGGCCACTCGGGTTCGACGCTTCTTAATAGCCTTCGAAGTCGAAGCGATTTCTTCCATTTTAGGATCGGTTTTAATGGGCGGAACTGATAATTCTTCGTTGCGAACTGATTCAGATCGATCAACGGCATCACTAGTTGTGGCTACTTCCTCATCAGTTGGGTTATTTGAGGGAAGCACGCAGACCTGCTGCGAATTCCTTAGCTCCTCATTTTCGGACGAACTGCTTGTGTGCGCTTGGTCAGGGTTACTTTTACGGCGTTTTTGGAATTTAAGGATGAAAGCCTTGTCTTCGTCGTCCGCCTGTGGTGAATCGTCGAAACAAGTGCTCTCTTGTGCATCAAAGAACTCATTGTCATCATCGTCGGATGTCACTGCGTTGAGAGATGTAGGCGTGGCTCCCGAACCAACTGGGCCTTTGTGCTGCACGAAATGAGCAGCCTGCTCTAGTTGCGTGTGTTGTTTTGCCAGTTGTTCCACGATTTCCTCAAGTCGTTGTCGCTGCTCTCGTTCGTGTTGTAGCATTTTTGACCACTTGTGTCCTTGATTCTCAGCTGTGCGCAAATAATCATTACATGCGTTAATCATAGCATTCGAAGTGATGCGGAAAAGTGTGGCTCGTTCGTTGACAATTTTCGTACGACTCGATAACGCTTCTTCATCGTTGGATTCCAAATCGGATAGTGCTCGTTGTAGAGCTACACCGTGTTTTGTTATAAGATCGTAGCAAGTACGGAGATTCTCGAGTCGTTCGGAGAGATCACGGATAACTGTATTGATCTCCTGACTCGGTATCACTTGTGCTGTGGTCTCCTCCTCCTCCTCTTCGCTCTCCATGGCGCGTATGGCTTTTGCTTTGGCCAGTTCGAGAGCGGTTACCCACGATTGGCGTTCGACTTCGTTTGCCGCCTTAATGTGAAACGTCTGGGTTCCTCCGTTCGATATGACAAACGTGCACGAGTCAACAGTGTGTATTAGAGCACCATGTAAGGAGATTGTCCCACGGCAGGTGTGATTTATCTCCGCCTGATTGCGATAATAGCTCAACACACCGTTGGACAACACGAACCATCGGCGCTGATAGCCCTTTATGTAGTTAGTCCATTTCAACAGCCACCCTTTCATCTCGGGGTCAGATTTCTCCGGAGTCGATTTTGCAGGTTCTGTCATCGTGTGGCTGGCCTTTTGATCTTTGAATTCGTTCCCTAAGTCTAATTGATTGATTGATGCTAAATTTGCGTCTCGTCAACTAAAACTTCTTTCTAATTGGAGCACTGGGGTCAGACGACACACGCACAAAGGAAAACGAAATGCAAACGATTTTTATCGCCACGTATTTTGCAATGTTCCTTTTATTCGTTCGCGTATAATGTAGGGATTCTACTTCGCCATAAATAGGTTCTCAGCTCTTCAGTGTGCGATTGAAGAAACACTTTGCTTGAATTATGACACTCAATTATATTGTTTTTCGTCAAAGAAAAATCGGAAAATTATTTTTTTGTAGCAAACCGAACCCAACTCTGAAGAAGAAGAAGAAGAGTGTGTAAATTTTGACACCGTGTCTGACATGAGTGTGGTAAACAGTGTCGCATACGCTTTGTGTTTGGCAGTATTTTCCCCTTTATACAGATATTCGTACCGGGATATTCACACCGACCGTGGTAATGTGGCAAATTTACAAAACATTACCACATTATCGGTGTGAATACCCCTAATGGAAAATGTCATACTGGGTAAACATTTCTTGTTTTATATTATTACCATTATTAATAACAATCATTTTGACAATCATTTCGTTGATTCCAGAAATAACACCATCTTCAATAGGCATTATTAGATAAATCAAGATCCGCTTGGTCAACCCAAATTGAAGATAGGATAGGTGTAAACTATTCAAATATATATAACTTCTAAAAAATAGTTTTTAACTAATTAATGGTATGTAGCTTGAAAAAATATAACTAATGCTGATAACAATAATTAACTATTTAGATTTTCTTTAAGATACAAAAATAAAACAAATTCCACGGGAATAATTCTTGTTCAGTAGGAGTTTCAATTAAAAACCATTGGTTTTATTATACAAACATAAATATAGAAAAATCTTACAATATTTACAATATTCTTTGTTTTCGGTTTTTTTTCTATTTATATATATTTTTTGTTTTTAGCGTTGAAAAATTCTTACAATTAAAGCGATACAAACAAATTCTAAATATGCTAATTTAAACAAACATAATTTAAATACAATTATTAGGAGTACATATAATTATTAATATAGCAATAAAAATAATTCATTAAAATAGCGCACGCTCTAGAAATATATAATAATAATTTCTGCCTTTATATGTATTAGTTGATTATATGAGTGTGGTCGAAGGGTAATGTGAATAAAAACATAAATAGCAAATCGATGCAGCTAACAGTGCAATTACTTCGGTCTTGTTTACCGAAGTGACTGTTTGTTATGTGGTACATGAGACAATTTAAATATATGTTTACCATGGCGTTCTGATTTTTATAAAATCACCGATAATGTGATCAACATAAAGTACAATGTAGAATAAGGGATGAGGAATCATCATTGTTTTCTTTTTTGAGAACATGTTCTATGCATTGAAAAACAGCAGAAGCACATACATATATTCTTATCTTATATCGGAGGAAGATAAGCTAATAACGAATGATTCATAGGGCATTCGGCTGAAATGCGTTTTGCATTGGTGAAGATAGATTTAAGATAGAAAGGGGCAGCGGTTGAAATATAAATTCTGAACTTTAGTTTCAATACAAAATTATCATAATTTTTTACATTTATTAGGAGTATCACATGCAAATTTATATATAAAAACAAAACTAAATGATAATAAAATCTAAAATAATTTGTTATTAACCGCTTATATGCATTTTTTTACGAAGCAGAGGTAGAGCAGCTCTTGGGATCTATCTGCAATTTTTTTTGTTTATTAAATCTAAACTGTTGTAATGTTTTCCTTGCATTTTATGCTGTTTTCAGATATTCTTCCAATTTCGAATAAATGTTACCTTAACACATTACAAGAAATTCATATCAAAGGACATTTCATTTCTAATTTTTGTTTACTTTAAAATAACATTTTGTTTATTGGAATACTGTAGCAAATCAATATTTTTAAAAATTATTCGCAATTTTGGTAGTAGTTTAACAATTTATATAATTAAAAACAGAACTAGGAAACAGCATTTGTCCGCCATTTCAATAATGTACCAAACCGGGTATAAATCGACCTCTTTTCCGAAATACCGACAACATAAACGAAATAAATACCTTATCAATATAATGTGATCTGAGTGTGAGCAAGTGTATGACTGGTAATGAATGAGTAAAAATAATTATAACATTACATTTACATTGTATTGTAAGCGGCCGTATTGAAGCTCTGCTTTGGTAAACTTAGTCTAGATAGCGGATGTGTTTTGCCATGTTGCTGCACTCGACGTTGTTGCTGATGTGCTAAAATGCTTTCTGTCATGGTTTGCGAGTGACTTGCCGTTGAAGTGGAGGAAGCAGTTAGTGTTGTGGAGGTGTTGAAGCTTTTGATAGGTGCGGGAGGTGGTCTGCAATCGCTATAGACATGCGGCTGTTTTCCTAAGGATTTATTTTGTGATGCTTCCGGAACGGTGTGTTGTCGATTTTCATAATATGACCGTGGCCTTGTCTTTGCAGATGCGGTTGTCAGTGTTCCAGTTGATGTCGTAGAAGAGGTGTATGACGCCGTAGACGACGAAGATGAGGTGCTGACACTAGTTGCTTGATACTTGTGAACTAAGCCTTTAACATTTCTGTCGTGGGTTGATTCAGTGGTGGAAGCAGAGTCAGTTGAGTACGATGATGTTGTTGTTACAGTATTGATTGATGTGTTGAAACAGTTATTGGCAGTTGTGGCTATTGTAGTTGACCCGGTGGTTATGTGGTCCACATGTTGCGCCACTGGAGACGACGGTAACGAGTGGTGACCCTTTTTTGACGATGATATGGCGCTACCGGAATTACCAGCCTTGGCTTCGAAATTTTTCTTCAATATTTGGACATTACCAGACACTCGCTGGTCATCCAAAACCGCCGAATGCCGCAAAACAACTCCGTCGTGATCCTGTTGCAATGTGTTCTTGTTTTCAATATCAGACATAGTGTACGATTCTGGGGCTGAAGCTGAGAAAAGTTCAGAAGGCAAAGGCTTACTGCCATCGCTACGTCTTACATGGCGATGTTGAACGCCACCAGACGATGACATTATTTCTTCACTATTACATCTGTTGGGAAAACGAGAGCGAGTTGAGGCAGCTGCGGATTGACTGCGATATAAATTCGAGCTTCTTTTTTGGCTTGCTGGACCAGCAGCAGCGGTGGTCTCTGTCCCGTTCTCCTGGCAGAGTTTCTTTAATACTGTACATTCCTCCAGTTTCTGTTTGGTTCGCTTTACTGTCCCGACTTGCTGTTGCCTACTCAGGTCGGTGGCGTTTGAATCCATAGAGGTGGCAGTCTTATTACTCATGTTTAGTTCGTGAATTTGGCCTTCAATTATAGCAGCAGCTGTGGCGGCATTGCTGCCGTATTGGAAGGTGTTACGATTCGTATCGTAAGACCCCCAGGAACTATTGCGTATCGGCAAACTACTTCGATTGTCGCCCGATCCCCACGAAGAGTGCCGGGATGGAAGTTCACGTTGGCGAGTCCTTGACCCCACGACGACTTCACAGTGGTTAACTGTTGCTGCAGAATCGATACTGCTGGTAGAACTTTGTCTAGAACACACGAATCCACTAGGTGGTTGATTCGCGACGTGATCCATAACAATTCCACCAGTGCTTGGCGCCCAAGATTGTGTTTTTCGGGTTTGACGAACCTCTTCCTTCTCGAATACGTTGTCCACCTGCGAAGAAAACATGTCTCCGGACCCACTACTGGTCGTGTCACGTCGCATACGCATCGAACTACGAAGTGGGGCCACTGTTGATTCCATATTTGAAAGTTGAGAGGGTATGGTTGACGTTTGGGTTATTAGCTTGGCTGAAGATGTCCAAACGGGGCTACCCAGTGGTTTGCCCGTATCTGTACCGGAAATTGCTTGGGTTTCATTGGTTACGTCGGCTTTAGAGTGTCCAGTTTCCACAGAAACTGATCGCGAGAATTGTAAGTTAAGTGATTTCCGGTCATCAACCGATTTTCGATCCTGATTCGATTCTAGACCACTGACAATTGTTTTAACAGAAGTTGGTGCTATACTAGGTGGCGGTGTGTTCTTCTGTATGTGAAGCACTTGATTTTGAGTTACACTATAGTTTTCACCGTTACTTCCAGGGAAGCGTACATTCTTTGGTTCGTCGACAATGCTGCGCTCCGGAGTTAGGTTTTCTAGTGATTGGCTCTGTTGCTTTATGACAACCGCTGTATGACTTTGAATACTCTTTGGCGAAGTGCTACTCGAACGACGCATTACCCTGCGTTGTTTATTGTCACTGGCACTGCTTATGCTACTCACGCTGACCACTCCACCGCTCACTTCTACACCGGTGCCATCTCCGCTCACTCCATGGCCCGCAGACTTCGATTTCGATTGATTCAGCGCTTGAATGAGTGGAGTCGGTTCGCTGCCTGGCAGGAGTCTAGCATCCTTTGTGCTCTTCAAGTTTGTCTCACTTTTACTGCGCTGCAACTTTTCCTTATTTTTCATTGCATCCAGCATGCCGCGATAAGTCTCCAACTGACTAATGAAATTCTTGTTGGGTTTGATGCAACTTCGACGCTCTTTAACGTGCTGAAGCGCTTGTTGAAATTCCCAGTTGTAGGCTTTCATGGCGTATGCGATAACAACGGACGCGGAGCGCGAAACTCCCATCTTGCAGTGGACGAGAACTTTTGACCCTTCATCCTTGGCACGATTTATATAACGAAAAGTATTGTCCCAATGCTTCAGCAAATTGGTTTTTTCGTCGTCATAGACACGTACATTGAAGTAATCAAACATTCCAGGAAAGAAGTTGTCAATTTCTCGGGTAACATTCAGAATATGACGTACTCTAAAAACAAAGAAAAAAAATCAATATTTATGTTAACATTACAAAATGAAATCTTACCCATTTTTCTGCAACTCTTCCAAGTTACTAGCATTCCATTCAGATCCCAGGTAAACATGGTCAAATATTTCCGTAGGAGCATCCATTTGGCCCAAAATAATGAGCATTTCTTCATCAATGAAAGATTTATATTCACCCAAATCCATATCAAGGTGCTCCTCTAAGCGGCCTCGTATATACTTTGAAGTTACCTCGTCTAAATCTACAGACATCATGATTTCTTTTAGTTTCATTTTGATAACACTTTCGGTTTCCTCTTTTTCGGTTGGTCTGTAAATCAACAAATTTTGCATTTAAGTGGTAAATCTTAAAATACAACTTTTCTTATTACTTATTTCTTATGGCATCTGGTGATGGAGGTCGCCGGCTTTCTATCGAATCCATGGCATTCCATTCATTTAAACATGATTGGTCCGACTCAATGCGACTCTCGTAGTACGATAGCCAATCGTGCGACGGACCGCCGGGATAAAAATTGTTCTCACGAGCCTTTTGAGATACTTTATGAAGAGTTTGCAATGCAGACCTATAGAGCACAGGAAACGATACAATCGCATATATTCGAACATAATCAATTAACAGAAAACATACCACATTGCCTGTACAGATACTGGTTTAAAAATATGAGTCTTTCCATAAACGGCTACACTGAAACCACTGCAAAAATCAAAAGTATTATGAATCCTGAAAATGGGTTGGATATTAAACAAACATACCCGTCGCCATCCAAGTGTATTGTTGTGTCGGCCAGAATAGGTACAACTAGTCCAATTGTTGCACGTTCATTGCAGTCTATTCCCAACAAGCAAGACTCTTCGATGCCATCGGCGCATTTACTGTCGCCGGAAGCAGCATTCTTGTCTGAATCACATTTTACACCTAACCGATTGATAGCCGATGCAGACGATTGACGTTTCTCGCTTGTTTCACTCGCAGCAGCAGCACCAACATTAACCCTGACACATTCCGTCGGCTCGAGTTGTGTTTGCGACTTGCTAAACGTATTACTATCTACTGAGTGTTGGCGCAGAGTGTTTCCTGCCATTGGTGGAGTTGGTGTGGTCGTGCTCGTCGACACTTTTGCTGAATTGTTTCGCGAAATTTTATTTTTGCGATCGGTGGTCAAACTGCGATAGCAACAACGAGATGCAATCACCAAATATCTTGTGCGATTGGGTCGCTGGGATTCCAACTTTACAGCCTGTAAAAGAAATGTGTGAGAAAATGTGTATAAAATCATGTCTCAGTAATTCGAAATACCATTTTTAGAGTTTCCTCGTGTCTCAATAGATAAAACATCGACTGCAAATGTTGCTGTATATCCGAGTTATTGCTCTGCGTGCTGTTTGTGGATCTCGTGGAATCGGTGCTCAGACGACGTTCAGCATATTGTGGAATATCCTTAAGCGCTAAAACCAAGGCCGTTCCTTTTCCAGCGAAAAAACATTCACTGCTGGTCTTATCAACTTTGCCCCCATCGTCTTCATCAGCTTCACCATCCTGAGGGATTCAGATTAATCAATATTAGAGGTATGATGTGTTTTGGAATTGATAATTTCATAATAATATTCAAATTTCCAATTCAAATGTGAATACTTATTGCAGAAAAATACACAAATCATATTTATTTACGTTCCCCTATGATTTTACCCTCCATTTGAAAGCCACGAATGCCACCACCCACACATTTCATTTACAATATCATCGTTTTACGTTTCTTTCGTTTTGGTTAAATTTAGAATTTTACAAAAATTTCGACGAAGCAATGGTCAAGGTAAAATTTAATAGCAGATCTAAGATTTCTCGTTGAACATTCCCTTATTGGGTAATAATAAGAAAGAATAGTAAGGCCATGAGAATGAATAATTATCCTTCCTTGGGAAGGAAGCATGGAAGAAATTCGCTGCTGCTTTTGTGGTAACTGAGAGACAGACGACATCCAAGCTGTTTCTGGCTGTTCCTGTTTGTCATTCAACTCCTTACCGCACCCCTGCGTCAACCAATTGTTCATTCATTCGACTAGCAAAGAAGCAAAACAAAAAACGAAAATAGAAGATCGAGCAAAGAGCAGACGAGGAAATGAGTAATTTTGTATTTGCGCAACGCACTTTTTCCTTTTTTGCACATCGACGACGGCGACAGCAGCGAAACGAGAAAAAACCATAGTATAAATACATTTTATAAATGTAACAACAAAATAATCAGAACAGGAAGATTTCCTTTAATTGAAAATGCAAGATTCGCAATCGCCAAAATGAATATTATACATGCAATAATCTTTTGATGTGCTTGCTTTGCAAATCACTTTTCACAACACTCTTCCTTCCCGTTTGAGTCATCATCGTCATCGGAAACAGTATTTGCACTGGGAGGCGGAAATTTTCCCCGAGAGGTGTCTGTCTATGGAGGCTCTATTTCGTCGATGATGCCTTACCGAATTGGAGCACTGTGGGGAGCCAGCAACACTTGGTGATCTTTGCACTGTCACTAATGCCATTTCTTCTTCTTTGTTTGTTTGTTTGCTGCAATTCCTGCACTATTCTGCTGCGATCACCGACGACGAATCACAAATTCATTCTCCTCGCTTTTGTTTTCAGTTAACAAACAATTCATTCATTTGCAAATTGCTCACGAAAATATATAATTACTGTGAAAAAGTCTACATTGGAATACTATTTTTCGTTTCAACACGACGCCATATTTGATTTGTGTCTGTTGTTTTGTCTGACAGTTCATGCGATGTGTTTATTGTTCTGAAAGGACATCCAACATTTTTGAAGGCAAATAAATCCTAAAAAATTGGACACAAGAGAGAGATTTCGATTTTTTGACTATTTATAATACGGAATATATTTGTTTGAAGAACGTATATTCGGGAAATATGTGGTGAATTATATTAAAAAATTATATTTGTTTTGATTTCCTTTAATAATTAGGGATTCTTTGAGAGGATCTAAAAATGTGTAACTTTTTATTGTTTTTTTTATTGAAAGTTATTTTGAAATCATGTGGCATCATGAACAATGCTTTCTTTATTAAACACATCTTATTTTGCTTTTAGTAGTGGTGTTCACCACAGATTACTGTGGTGTTCACTTCACTAGTGCTCACTGTCACTTTTTTTGACAAACAGTTTGCCAAATTATCTGGAACAGCTGTTTGTCATAATAAATAAAATAAATAAAAAACATTTAATTTCACAACGGAAAAGATATCTGCATCTATTGTAGTAAAAAAGTGGTTTAGAAAGGAAGGAGTTGTTTTCTGTGATATAATTAAAGGAAGCTACACATTATGAGTTCTATAATCGAAGAGACTGGAAATAAATTGTTGCCACGGATTGTGCTTATTGCATGTGGATCATTTAGTCCGCCGACTCCGATGCACTTCAGAATGTTTGGTAAATGTGCATTGTATACTAATTATGTATGTTGAAATAACGGTGTACTTCATCCAGAAATTGCTCGGGACTATTTTGATGCACAGGGTACACATAATGTTATCGGAGGCATTGTGTCGCCCACCCATGACTCCTATGGAAAGAAAGGCTTAGCTCCGGGCATTCATCGATGTGCAATGGTTAAACTGGCGGTACAAAGTTCCTCGTGGATTCGTGTTTCGGATTGGGAGACAATACAACCACAGTGGTCGCGAACGCAGGCTGTTTTGCAGTACCATCAGAATTTTATGAACAACTTCATTAACTCGCCCAATATTGAAGATGACAAAGGCCATTTGCCAGGATGGCTGCCCCCAGGACTACGTGATAGAAGGGACAAGGTCCAGTTGAAATTGTTGTGTGGAGCTGATCTCTTGGAATCATTTGCTGTGCCAGGCTTGTGGTCAGAAGATGACGTAAGTAATCTTGCCTGGCAAAAGTCAACGTATATTAACGTATGTTATGATTGAATTTTAGATTGAGGACATCATAAGTAATCATGGCCTTGTAGTAATTTCTCGCAGTGGCGCAAATCCTGAGAAGTTTATTTTTGATTCTGATATCTTAACAAAATATCAGGTATGTTTTCCTCGTTGGTTTCAGCGAATTTTATTAACTTTGTAATATTTTAGAGGAATATAACATTAGTTACTAATTGGGTTCCGAATGAAGTTAGTTCTACTATGATTCGTCGCCTTTTGAGCCGTGGACAATCGGTGAAGTATTTGATTGACGACTTTGTTCTAGAGTATATCAAAGCAAATGGCCTATTTAATTGCAAAACGTAAGTTAATTCAAATACTATATTCCACAATTATATTTTAATTTATTTATGATTTTACATTTATGATGCGTACACTGAAGTATTTTATGGTCAATAAACAGTTTATTGTTCAAAATGCAATGCAGTATTTTCAACAAAATTAGAACAAACTCTCGATAAAGCGATTTATTTTCGATCCTATTTCTAGATCCTAGTTCTTGGTATATAATACTACAGATTTCTTATAATATTTAAACCGTTTTTGTTCGACTTTAATTATCGACTGCATACATCAAATACACTCATTCAATTCCACATAAAATTGTTGTAAACGAGCTTTGCTTAAAATATTCTCTTGTTTCTTTGAAATGTTGTTAGTTGTTTCAGATGACGTTCTAAGCACTCAAATTCTAAACTGCACATTCTAGACAGCTATTACCCAATGCAACGTGTAATTTATATTGATTGGAAGTTGTTTATGGAGCGTGAGTTCAAAATAATTTATATACAAGTTTTCTAACTACTTACTTTTCATTACTTATTATGCATGTGTAAATAGATCACTTTAATTTCCTGCATAAAATATACGCGTCAGTTCAGTGTACGTATCTTATCTTTCCTATGGAAGAAGACTAGGTGAAAATATTTAAAGCCCTTGACAATTCCATGATATATTCGATATATTTTTGTTCAGTTCATGAAAGGTTTAAATAAAACTCTCATACTAATGCATCGTTTACATGCCTCACTATGTTCGGAGCGTAGTAAGTATTTAATAAATAACAAGCGCGGATCCGAAAATATATATAATCTGGAGTTCATGAACCAAGTGAACATGAGTGCATCATCGCTTGACAACTCACCGCTCGACGATGATGCAGGCGATGAGGAGCATATGGATGAAACAGACTATTCAATAAAATCTATATTAACTAGCATTAATTTAGACAACCGGAAGCCGAAAGTTTTCTGTTGCGGTGAAAACGAGAGTGTGGCAACTAAATTGATACTCAATCGCTCATCACCAGGACAGGCGGTGCAGGTCATCACCAGCGAGAGAGGTGGCGGAGTGCAGAGATCACCCCAGAAGGATGAGGTTAGTTCGGATTTTATGTGTTCGAGTAATAGATTAAAATATTATGTAAATTCGTATTTGCAGCGAAATCCAAAGAAAATGAAGATCACCTCTGCTCAAGACGTTTAGACAACAAGTCTACTATTTATTGAAATGCAAAGATTTTACCAAATGTCCGAATCGGGAGCCTTTTATATCTATCTCAATAGAACTCTTTACTGTTATATTTTAATAGAAAAAAGTCAAACATTTTGTATAACACGCTATGTACACATTTTATTAAAATGTTTTGTCAGAAAGGCAATCGAATACAATAAATACAATAATATAAACATGAAAGCATTCCGTAAATCATTGTTAGCGCAACGTTGGAAATATTTTCCAACAATGGAGGAATTTGGTCCGATGGAAAACGAAATCAAACCAGCAACATAATGGCTCATGCTTGGATGTGTCTTCGATTTGATACAGCAGAGCATTAAAAATGTTTTACATTTTCGTTTATTCGCTTCATATACTTTTTATTCATTCTCAAAGTGGGACCTTTCTTTTAGAGGATTGGTCTTGGTTGCTTTTTGACTATTATTTCTTCTGCCATTCTTATCGGCCGCAACAATCGTTATTTAATTGCTTTTTAACAATCTCCTTTATTTGTCGCCTTTGTTGCGTTCTGTTGTCGAGTTCTTTAAGGTCTCTCGCCGTCTGTCTCTGTGGGATTACGGCCAACAGTTGCGGCGAACAGAGAAGGTGTCAAAATTGATTTTCTGCTCCTTTTTCACGAAGATGGATCTGTGTTTGGGAAGACGCGAAGAAGGTGTTAGAAACATAAATGCAAAAACACCATGAGTGGCGGAAACTTAAAAATAAGACAGATTATAAATTCTCGAAGTCAGAAGAAAGTTGGTTGAAGGTCGGTCGATTACATTTGGTCAATTCTCTTGCGATGTCGTTCTATGGGTTTTTCACTATTCCATCTTTAGTTCAACATTCGCCGACACCGATGCCCGCCGTCGAAGACTACTATTCATTCTGCGAATTAAAAAATAACACCTATCATTAGGCCATCCACTTTGATGATGCAGTATTTCTGCGGTTGGCGTTTATCGGCCGTGGAGCCGATGGCTGTGATTTTATCGAAAGACACAATCCGGTATTAGAATACCTCGAGATTTTGCCGCCGATAAATACTTCTCCTCAGTTTATCACCTCACCTTTGCGGAGGATTTCCTTGCTGGTGGTAATTGGAAGTCAAAGTACATTGACATTGTTGCTTGTGACTCAAGGGCTTCCCGAGACGACACATGCGTGGCTCTGTTTGCGTTTGGATTACTCTCGGCCAGGTATCGGGTTTCGCACAGACTGGTTGAAGTCGCCGGCCGACCGCAACATAGTTTCTGTTAGATTGAACTAAAGAGAGCTGCATGGCCACCAATCAGGCAGGCAGTCAGACACCTTCATAGCACATCTCCATGTAATGTGTTTTCCAACAGAAAATCATTAGCTCCTCAGTTGGAAGGAGGTCGTCTTGCACTTGTCCACCTTCCACCAGTGTGCTGCCAGGGGCTGTGGGCTGGGTATTAGAAAATGAGCACGGAAAACCAACGAGGAAAACTACACCGGCGATGCTTTTCCAATGGGTGACCGGCTCCAAATGGCTTTCAGTAGATTTTCAG